>JNBS01001102.1:0-30897 GCA_002081575.1 Thraustotheca clavata | reverse complement strand
ATTGGAAATGAACGTGTTTGTGGGAAAGGTATTTAATGAACGAGATACGTATTCGTATGGATCGAGTACGTGGTTGTTGTGGTTGCGTCCTGTGAACGAATTGATTGTACTTACAGTGTGTGTGGAAGATCAAGAGAAGAGGATATTGTCGTATGAATTGGAATTGGGCATGAAAGAGTTTGAAAAACATGTATTTATTAATTGAAAATGAATGAATTGATTAATGGTAGATGGAAGAATTGGGAATTACAGGAGATTTAAGTATGTTTGCTGCACCATTTAAGGTAAGATATAAAGAATTGATGATGGAATTGATTGTGAATATTAGACTGCTTTATTAGCCAAAAGTAATATCGCTATACACTTGGAAGACAATCGAGATGTAAATGTTGATATTAATTATGTATTTGGTGTATCGCTTGTACGACGAGGTTGATTTCTTTTTCATTGAATATAAAGTAATGAATATGCATAGGACATTTTCTTCTTCCAAGTGCTACAGGGCATGTTATTCCACAAAGTGTATTTGGATTGCTAAAAGATCTTCATTTGAATGCAAATGAAAGTTTAGAAGTTGAATTCGTGTATCTACTATTGTTTAAACAATGAATTAGGAAACCAAGCATAAAAGATCACTTCGAATGTCTAAAGGATTACAATCTACTATTTCGACTCCACTTTGTATTAATCCATTGACTACATCCATCTCCACAACAATTCCAACTCAACCATCAAATACAATGCCAAATCCACTTAAACGTAAAGGTTTTCCGATGGGTGCAAGGTACAACAATGCTAAAGTAATTGTTTTATCTTTTTTGTAGACGTCGTGGTGCACGTGGTGTAAAGTTAGCACACTCGGATGATGAAGATGATTCATAAAGCAATTCATAACATGATAGCCATGAAAAGAGGTTTGTAGAGGAAAAGAAATTGCACTATGAATGAATAAAAAGTATATCATTTGATCAAGATGAATATATGAGTATTTACTCTTCATGATGGTACATGTAGTCTTGGTACATGGATTGAGATAGAGATGATCGACGTCTTTCTCTTGGTGACTCGGTAGGTTCTTCACTTGCAAGACCCTCAAGTAATTGAACACATTTTGTATGATTTCGAAACACTGCTGAAGCATACGCAGTACGTCCAGACTATCAGAAAGGATCAAAAACAATTGTGCTATTTCATTTACTTCTTCTCGTATGCATGGATCAGCACCAGCTTGGAGTAAAAGAGAAATAGCTGCTGCTTGGTTTTTCTTTGCTGCTACAATCAATGGTGTAGCTCCATTCTACATACTCTATCAAATGTAGAAGAAATGAAATTCAAACTTTGTCAATAGCATTCACATTGGCACCAGCATTGATGAGCATTTCAACAACTTGAGAATTTTCATTTGTACAATAACAAGCATGGTGAAGTGGTGTAGATTTTTGCTACAAACAATAAGTTCACACTAGAACAATAAAGCATTTTGTACGCAATTCACAGCATCAACTACAGCTCCAGCTTCAATTAAAGCTTTCACTGCTTCAGAACATCCTGCCATTGCTGCTGCATGGAGAGGTACATTACCAAACTGATTCACTGCATTAACCATTGACCATTTTGGAGTTTTAGGATCATGATCATGAAATTCATCAACAAATTGCTCTTGGAACTTGAGTAATAAATGAACAATAGCTGCATTCATTTGAAAACATGCCTCATGCATTGGACTATTGGCATCCTACAACCAAATTAGATATCTATAGCATATAAGCCCTACTGGAGTCTTTAAAGCAGCTACATTAGCTCCACCTTGAAGCAATGCTTCGACAGTATCAACATGACCACCAACAATAGCTACAATCAATGGTGTCGATCCATACTAAATCATCATTAATAAACAAAGCAAACACA
Source organism: Thraustotheca clavata (assembly GCA_002081575.1). NCBI lineage: Eukaryota > Oomycota > Saprolegniomycetes > Saprolegniales > Achlyaceae > Thraustotheca > Thraustotheca clavata. The sequence goes on along the minus strand of JNBS01001102.1, from coordinate 28,989 downwards.
AGTACATTATTGACATGATGGTAGTTGACATCAGCAATTCCTTGCTCTAATAGCTCTTGTACTTGCTTCGTATCTCCTTCACGAGCTGCTTTATAAAGCCACTCGGTTTCTTTGGCCACAACGCGGTTCGTACTCATCAAGAAACTATTTTCAACTGAAAAATTCTACTGGATTTATTTATGAAATGATATATGAATCTTTGTAAAATGATAGATTGATATATCATGACTAGAATTGAATTGATGATGGAACCACGAATGTCTTTGATTAAAGTAGATGCCCAATGTGTATTGGGATATAAAGCATTGCCTTATCCATTAACTTCATTGCCAACATCAAATAATTCAAATTGGTCTGCTTTGTATCCACAATTAACATTTCAACAAGCTATTTCTTATCTTCCAAATCAATGGGAACGAAAGAATAAACAAGCTCAAATTGTCTACTTGTCTACAGTTCAGCCTTTAAATATTATTGTTTATAATGACCCTACATTTACACAAGGAAATGTCGATAAAGATATTAAAGCAGATCAACTTAAAACTTGTTATGCAACTTTTCAAACTCGAAATGAAGTTTTAAAACCATTGCCAACATCTATGCCACTTATGGATGCATTTGGATCTATTCAAGTTGCAGTGTGTGCTTTGGATGCTAGTTTATCAAGTTTTGAACTAATATTACCACACTCCTTGACTACACCTGAATGGATAACTATTTCACCACCAATATGTGTGATGGAAGAAAGTGAATTTTGGCCATGTACTTTAGGGAGAATTGTGAGTCATGAAGGTAACTTTACTAAAGCTCAACTTAAAGATGAAGCAATTTGGTTGCCTAAACTGATTGACTTGTTGCAACTTCCTGATGACCAAAGATTTAAACATGCTATAGAATCGTGTATGTTGTGATATTGTTATCTATCTACTGATCAATATACGGAACATATTCAAGATCTCTGCAATTGTTAAATTGCGCATAATTGTCTTTGTAATAAGCTGCAAGAGGATTAATTCCTGAAAATTCTTGAAATTGAGCAAATGTTCTCTTTGTACCCAAAGCAAACTTTTCAATATCAGTCTTGTCATAATCATCACTTGTTGTTGGTAATCCAAGCACAGTACGAATTCGACGTTTAGCGTTTTGTTGAATGACATAGCGTTCACCCCAGTCTCGTTCCCACACCACATTTCTCTTTTCATACCAATGATATACAACTTGTCTTTTAGGGACATACATATCATAACCATGGGTAAACAAACGAGCTGCTTTCGAGTATTCTTCACCATGAAACAAATATGGAGTGTAAGGATCATTCCGAACTTCCAAAGCTCCAACAGCAGTCCCAAAGTTAAATCCACCAGCAAATTGTGACATCAAACGTGGTTTTTCAGGCACAGGTATTTGTTGTACAGCATCATACGAAATCATTGAATCAGCATCTTCAGTCTCAATCTTTCCCGTGCACATGAGAATTGCTGTTGTATCCAATGTATTGTCCATATTTGGAGGTGTATTATCAGTTGAACGAGGGTAGACAGTAATGACAGCTTTTTCATTTTCAATTGAATCCCATTGTTCAATCAAATCTGTATCCCATTTCGGTACAAAAATAATATGTGAATCAATTGCTAACGAAAACGTATCAATCGATAAATCAATTCCCTTTTCTGTTTGATATCTTGCATATGTAGGTCCTGTAGCATACAAAGCATTAATCGTATCATTTCTTCTCAATTGATTTCTTCTGCAATTTTCCTCTCCCACTTTGTCACAATAAGCATCATAACATCGTCCTTCTCCTTCTTCTTCATAAATTTGGTCAAAAATGCTCACAGCAAGTAAATCTGGTCGAGCTGCTTGTGTATAGAGTGAATTGAGTGTTTCTGCACATCGATATGTATCTCTATAATTCGCAATCAAGACAATAATACGTCGGTCTTCCATCTTAATTTTCTTAACTTCTGGGTGTTCTTCTCGGCGAAGTCTTGCTACTGTATTTGCTTTTGCTTCAAACGTACTGCTTTGTTCCACAATGCTCAAATTCACTTTGACCAAAGCTCCCACAAGTAGCAACATGCCACACAGAATGATCGTATTGAGATTCCATCGACGAGGACGTACCATCGGCGCCATTTGGCCAAAGACAAACTGACATCTGATCCGGACACGTTTGCACTTTTGACTTGATAACCTTTTGACCTGATACCTTTTGACATAAAGTGCCCTTTTGACAGATACCATGAAACGTTTCGTGCATTTCGTGCATTTTGGAAACGGCCATGGACCGCCTGGCCCAGCAATATCATGTCGAAGATGTTGGACGTATTTTATTACAAGCACAAGATGAATTAAGAGGAATGAGAGAGCAGGTTTTAGCAAATAATAATGTGGATGTCGATACTATCAATGCAATTCTTGAACGAGCTGAAATGGACTTGAGAGCTAAAGCAGAGGTACTATTGGAAAAATATGAATTTTTATTCTATTGATGATTTTGTAGATTGTTTTGAATGGGGTAGTGAATAACTCGATGAAAGTACTTCCTGCAATTGATGCACCAGGTGGAAGTACGGCATTATCAAAATTTTCATCAAAACTTGCAAAACAAAGAGAATTGGCAGATAGTATATCGAAAGAGGTAAACGATTAGAATAGTAGTTTGGATGATTTAATTGGGATTTAGCATGCTATGTATCAGGATAATATACCAGAAACATCACCTCAACGTGAAATGCAACAGGTATTGTAAATTGATGATTGAATTGGATAGAATAGTGAATAGTTGTTTAATAATCCTATGATGCCAATGATACGTGATCGACCACCAGGCAAACGTCCTATCGGACGAACAATTAATGTTGGCAGATTGATCAAGAAAAAAGTATCAAAACCAAATCGTTTGTTGCCCAAGGTTCAAAGATATTCAGATATTGAGATGTTTAAGGCGAATAGGTAAACCGTGTGGATCCATTAGCTCCAGTTCCAGAATTACAAGAGGATGATGCTAAAGGAGGTGTATTAAATTTATTAAATCGTGGGTTTATTCCAGGCTCGGTGGATTTATCATTGGCATTTACTCATGGCAATGGCATTATTCTAAATAGGTTTGATTTAATTCTCAAGCTCATCTTAAAGTGAATCAATAGTAAAGTAAGAATATACGATCGAGCAGAACAACCAGTAAAGCATCAACCATTTATGAACACAACAGGATTTAACATGGCATCACTTAAATTTGATTTAACCCCACTACCACCACAAGAACCTCAATCATCTCCAAAAAAATCCCCTACTAAAGCTCCCAAAGTATCAACTATTCAACTCGAATTTCCAGGCAAGGACAAAACTACACCTGATGCTACAAATGAATCCCAATCGACTAATAACGAAGATGACAATGAGGTTAATGGGGATTCCATTGATGTACAAATATCAAAAAGTAAAATTATCTCATGTTTTAATAGGAACTTCGTAAAAATGTGGAAAGAATACGAGGTTATAATGAACTTCTCGACACTTATAGGTAGCCACTTCTTAACGAATTAGGCTATAACTAGTCGCTATAGCTTGCATCAATTTATTATTCGCAAAGGCAAAACATTAACAGATACACCTGAATTCATTTCATTCAAACGTATTACTGAAGATTTATGGGGTAGTGTATCTACAGCTATCACTGAGCTTGAAACAATGCTACAAAATTACTCCATAACTTTGGCTTATATTGATGGACAACGTTTGCTTGAAATTGCAGCAATGGAAGGCTCAGCACGTACTCAAACTGAATTACTTTCATGTATTTTAAATTGCGATGAAGTCACAACTTTAATGCGTCAACCTGGTCAACGATTCCGAGGCAATGATGGACAAAATATGGCAGCTACATTAATTCAATCCATTTTTCGTATGCATTTAACACGAAAGCGACTTAAACAACATCATGGTCATGCTTATGCTTCTCTTATCCAACGAGTTTATCGTTCATATCGATGTGTGAAAGAAATTCAAATAAAATTACGTCAAGCAAGAGAAGCTGATGCAAGAACATGGGAATCTCAAATGACTAGTTTTCGAGCTAATTGGGACAAGGTACAAATGTAATTAATTCTATGTCATGAAGATGAAAATTTTTAGATTAAAATTCAAAGACGTGTAATTGTTCATATTCCATCATTTTCAGCTGAAGAACAGACTCGATTGAGTATGGATAACTTTGCAATTCGTCAAAATTTACAAATGGCTCGTATGTGTGCAATTGCTGATCCCAATGTCGATGTGATTTATATTTCACCATTTGAATTATCCCCAGATATTCAAAAATATCAAATTCGTTTGCTACAATTAGGAGGTATAGCAGATCCGCATTCCCGCATTCGTATGCTACATCCTGAAAATGCTGATCGATTTCCAGAGCATTTTTCATTATCAACTATTTTACTTTATTCACCACATTGTTTAAAGAAAATCAAACGTTATGTACGTGGTAAAGAAGCTTATATTGTAGCTGGTACTGTTGGTCCAGAAGATAAACGTTTATCAATATGTCTTCAAATTCCAATTATGGGTATTGATCCTGATCGAGCTTTACTTTATGGTACTCGTGTAAGTATATACTTTATTATGAATTAGTATAATAATTTTGATTTAGTCAGGTGCTAAAAGATTATTTACACAAGCTGATGTAAATATTCCTGTGGGGGCACATGATATTTATGATGAAGATGAAATGATTTTAAGTTTGGCTAAACTAACAGCATCCAATTTAAATCAAAATATTTGGCTTATTAAGGTAATGAAAAAGAATGACTAGTTAATATAAAATTGGTTTAGTTGGATGCTGATCCTTCTGACACTGGAATTGCATCTATTGATATTAGTACACTTGAGTGTGTAGCTCGTGTTCGTACAGAAATACGTAATATGAAAAATGATGTTGGAGATTACTATAGTCAATCGAATGTAAAAGAAGGCATTGTTCGTGCTATTGTAGGAGAATTGACTGAAAATTTTCATAAGATGATTCATCCTTGTTTTCCTGATGTACAAATATCTTATTAATGATCTGATCTGATGTAAAGTAGATTTATCCAACATGGAATCATTTACGTCAAATTTTAAGTCGTCTTGGTGCAGTGATAGAAGTAAGATTACTTGTTATATACTTAATAGATATTTAATAGGCATATCCATCTAAAATATTGGGTCGTATACGTGCCAATGTCTTTATTGAGCCTTCAGGTGCAATTCATATCACATCAGCTCAAGATCAACTTTTCAGTACAAAAAATAAACATCAAAGTATTGGAGCTGTCTTTCCTCAATCGTCTATCCCATTCCCTGCAGTACGAGTATGTTTACCATGTAAAAGACACGTATAAAAAGTTTATAGGGAGCATCCATTGCAATAGCCCAGACAATGTTTGCTACAGGCATCATTGGGTATGCAAGTATAGATTTTGTCGCAATTCTTGATGTCAAGATGGTACATGGCAAGAATCTACAACCACGTCAAAAACTTTGGGCTTTACAATTAGTGCCTGGTTTAACTCATACAGCCATGTCTTTTGTTCTCTTTACTTTTCTTTCATGTTGTCAATTTGATATTAATACTGGACATAGCTATCTACCACCACTACCTAATGAGAAATCAACTCAAATTAAACAAGAACGATCGTATCTCGTTCATGAATATATTTACCACCCAAACATGGCAACGCTGCAATACGCTGTCTTTTTTAATACTTGTCGCGTTCATGGCGTCAGCTTTGATCTCCAGGTACACAATTACAACTTGATATATTACTGAGCTTTTTGTGATAGAAATCAGTGGGTGCAGCATTTGTCTTAGCTGATAGTCTTACTGCTGGTGTTCTTGGGTTGTTATGTATTGGTGAAAATAACAAAGAAGCAATTCGATTGACAAGAGCAGCTTTAGAATTAATAGCTGATCAAGTTGGTAGTCAACCAACTGTAGATACACTTACTGGTGAACGACTTGGTAATTTTGCAACTATTTTAGCTGCAGTACGCAATAAACATGAAGAAATAGTTAAGAAAAAGATTAGCCGACAATAAAATACTAGTATTAAGAGTTCTATTTAGACATCAAAAGACACTTTGGTCTTCTTTAATGAAGAGGAATTTGGTACAAACGGTACGTTGCCTTTAGTCAAATAATGAAGGCCTCGTTCAACGTTGACATACGCAGCATCTTCTTCAGTCCGTGCATCAGCAGTCAAATAATCAAAAATGCATTTGTTTTCCAAATGATACATGCCATCGTTCACATAGACAATATCTTCCAATGATCGTGCAATTAATGCAAGATCAGGAGCAGAGAGTTTAAATATATGTTGAACATCAGCTTCAGTGACAAAAGGACATGAATTCTTTTGATGGGAAATAGTAGCAGCACCAAGAATGGCTTCAAGAACTGGTTGAACTTTTTGCCAAACACGTCGTCTTCCTTTGCCATATTTTTCTTCAAATACTTGGGTGTAAATATCTGTAAGTGTCTTGGGGAGTTCAAGGACCATGCCTGCATCAATATCCGAGTGGATCATTGAGAAAGCTTGATCAACAAATTGGAGGAATAAAAAGTTGCCTTGGCTCTTGGCTTTTAGTAAATGTAAAATGTTCTTGTCATCAAGTTGATGCTTTTCCATGATAGACTGCACTGCAATCGTACAATCGGCAGCAAAAGAACGGTGATCCATGTCAAAGCGGATTGTGTCATGGGTAGGAAGCATGGCAGCAGCATCAGGACGAGAAGAAATAAGGAAGAGAACCCAACTTGGGAATTCAAGAGCACATTGCGATAAAAGTTTGACAAGATGCATACTTGGAGTTGGTAAATCTTCATCAACAGCATCAAGAACGATTACTTGAGCTTCAAGAGGAGCTTGCATCAAGTTCATCGGTTCAATCAAGAGTTTAGTTGCAAGGACCACTGGATCAGGTTCTTGAATGAGGTAAGGTAGATTCAAACGAACAAGTTGTTGTTGATAATCAGGCAATTTACAAGAGATTTGATGAGCCAACGACATGAGAATACTCAAGGTTGAATGACGTTCATCATATCGTACAAAATGACTAGCCATGATCTGTGTAGGATAGTTGGAAACAATGTGGCTAAGCAATGTAGTTTTGCCAGTACCTCCACCACCAACAACATTAAGAATCTTGGCATCATTAACAGGTTCAGAAATTGAAGCATCATGAACCCATTTTGTAAAGCGTGCAATAGCCCATTTACGTGTCTTGGGAATCATTTCCATAGCTGGTTTTTGTGTTTCAATGAATGGCAAATGCTTGTTAAGTACATTTTCCCATGGTTCTGTCAATGCTTGATCTTTAATAGGCATACGAGCACTTTCACGGAAGAGTCCCTTAGTAGAGTCACGACGTACAGATTCACGAGATACACGGGATGATTCACGGCTTGGACGTGATGATTCTTTGATGACTTTAGATTCTCTTGTGACTTTTTGTGTTGTAGCTTTAGTTTCTTTAGCAACTTTGGGTTCTTTTGTCGATTCCTTTGGTGTTTTCGATGGTTCTTTAGCAGCAAGAGCTTTTTCTTTACTGCGTACTGGAGCAGGAAGGTAAGGAACCTTTGGATTCGATGTAAAGTTACTTTCACGAATCGAATCGGAATCGGTCTCGCTTGATGTAGTTGAATCGGACATGACGCTGAATTTACGATCGCCATTGTTGATCATATCGCAAAGTTGCATGACAGCACCTCGCAACATAGCCATTTCTTTAAGTAAATCATACCTTGTTGTATGAAGTTCTGTCATAACATCACGTCGAATGCCTTCAACATGTTCTTTCATTGCTTCCATAGCAGCTTGTTCACCTTCTGTACTTGTAGTAGGTTTAAAATTACGTTGATTGATTAAATTTTGTCGTTCTTCAATGGAATTTTTTGTACTTTCTTGCATATTTCCTTCAACATGATCTAATCGAGCAATGGTTTCTCGTTTATAATCATTAAATTGTTTGTTGATGCTTGTAATAGTTTCTTGTAAAGCTCCCAATTGATAGCTACTTGGTATTTCACCATAAGAAGAGCCTGTAATAGCTGATTGTGCTACATTAGACAATGTAACTCGTTCTCTTGGCATATTGACATTATCATCATTGCCTTTGATTGAGCTTCTCCGAAAGAAGATGGCCATGAGAGTGTTTGGTGGCGTGTCTAGGAATGAATCAACAATGTGTTGGTGGCGTCAGGCACGTGTTTTGTATCGTGTTCATTCCGTTCATTGCCACTGCACTTCTTCTACATTCTGTATCGATGTCACGCTGAATCTCGTTCCTTCTGTCCGTCTGCTTGTATCTGTGTATATCGCTCTCTTCGTCCCAATGTGTGCGATATGAGAATTACAAATGTGGACAAGATTCTTCATAGTCATATGCTATTGAATGTCTCGTTGTTAAAGTGGACCATCCCGTCGCATTATTACATTAATATTACAATAGATTATAAAGTAAAATTGAATAGTAAATAGATAATGCAGTAAAACAAAGCAAAGGATGTCTTGTCCCAATGTTATTAATGTTTGTATTAATTGTATGTAATTTTTCTAGTTATCTGACCACACTTAAATACTCTGACCACACGTAACACCCATCACAAATCCATGTTGTCTTCAAGAAAATTTATTCTATTGCCAGCAATGCGCTGTCGGTCTTTTCTTAATCCAAGGTATGCGATGACGAAAGTACTAATTACGCGATATGCTACAGGAGCTTTTATAACTACAAGATAAAATTGTATTGTTTGGTAAGTAAATATATAGCATTGTTGATAGATAGAACAGATGGTACAAAATTGTTTGAAAAAACAATACGTTTTAATGCTTCAATTTTATTTATAGTAATCACTAATGGATTCTTGAGTCCATGAGGTTTAAGAAGATGTAAAGATATTTTGTTGGAGATGATAAATGATAATTAAATGAAAGGTTTAAAGATTGAGGAAGATTGATCTATGATCTCCAAATAAGGGCTCAATAGACTCTACAGTCAAATCATCAAAAAGTTGATATGACAAATAAACTTGATGTTACGTTGTTTTACACATTAAACATCATTTTGCAATGGATATCATATTGAACCTTTTTACTTACGACAGAGGAATGCATCTTCTTTGATAGCCTGTGCCCCATCTTTATTGCATCAAAATGAGCACGGCATATTTATGATTGGGAGTCTAAGGGATGCAGCACTAATCAAATCGATGCAAAAAGATATTTTTATGATATAATAGCATAGATACCATCAATTCACAACTGATTAATACTGTTAACGAATGAAATCGGAATATTTTAATCGTTTACTAACCAATTCTCTCGAGTCGATCGATCACAAACACGAGCAATAAACTCTTGCAAATCGTCACTACGTCTCATAAACAAAAAATTGTTAGGGTTGTCATCTATCAAGTAAAATGGACACATGATCCTGGTCATAAATTCAGCCATGTAGGAGACATGCACTAGATATAAACACATTTAACGATCAAGAAGAAAGCAGTACACAACATTTATTTACAGCGATATTCACGTACTCTACCATTATCATTTCTCCCTCTACCAATGTACCATCTAAATATTTATTTAGAAAGGTTCTCAGAACCTGTAACATATTATAGTTTGATACCGTAAAAATATCAAACATAATCATGTCAATCGAGTATCATCGAGTACCTTTGCTTGGACTTGAAGGAATTTGGATAATAGCGTTGTCTATCGCGTTGGGTGAGAAGTAATTCATCAAGTCGTTGTTGGGTTGCTTAAACGAGCGATTTTTCCCATTTCAAACTTGTATTCCTTCTACATGAAAAATCGATGGTATATTTAAACGACTCTACTGATCCTGTAAACTAAACAAAGCACACAAATCAATTGAGGCACGTGTCAACACGAGGTAAACCTGCTGCTGTGCAAAATGACTTTGGCAATAACCAGGCAACTTTAGTCACTTGATTAAACCCATTCTTTGATGTCCAAGCCATATCCAATTTTCACATTGTACACAGTACACCGTGCCAAGCTCAATGGTATCCTTTTCATAAGCTACAAATTCCCGATAGCTCAGCACAAAAGAGCTTTTAACATGACAAATTTAACAGCTTTAAAGTTTATATTAAAAAATATACAAGTATCTACAATATTATCATAATATCAGGATCATCCGCTACCTTAGACTAGCAATGCCATCTCATGTAGAGTCTCATAACAGCAACAGATCTAACGTAATTACATTTTGTGTCATTCCTTTCCTACAATATCCTTCAAACGATCTTTCATTTAAAGACTCAAATCAATTCGAAAACAAATCCGAATCATTCAAATATATATTTCAGCTCAGTTTTCATCTACAAAAAAACACTTTATCAATACATTATCAATTCTAAATACAATCCACATTAATCAAGCAGACCATAACATCGAAAAATCCAATTTCCATTATATACTAAAATTTGTATGGCATCTAACCCATCCCCATCTACAGTATAAAATTTCCTAGTTGCAGTAAATGTACAAGATCCTCTTGCCTACTTGCACTAAATTCGCATGTAAGACATATTGTTTTAATTGACAAATCTATGTTCTCTACTATCCAATCAAAATCGTTTAAATTTTAACCAATGCACTATATATCCAACTGCCAATCTTAGCTTGCAACACAAAAGTGGCGTGAATCTAGTTTTGCCACGTCAGCATTCGGATGCAGTATCCGGATAGCGTGAGTTGTCAACCGCACACTTTCCAAGAGCAAAATGCGTCCTTCATCTCTCTTCTTGGGTCTCTTCTCTCTATGTGCGTTGCTGAGCGCAGTATCGGGGGAAATCATTAATAAATCTGTATGAGAACATTCTGTGTATCTTGGGATGTAATTTTTGTTGTTTTTAGGTCAAGCGTCAATGGGATTTAACCCGTCCCATTGCACGTAGTCAAGTGGACATTACATTTACGGACGAAGAAGCATCAATTAAGACGTATCAAGTAGCTATTCCACTCTATTTGGATGAACGTTTGGCGCTTCTTACAGTCAAAGGCGATAAAAATGTTGTGTTGGATGTTGTAAAGGGGGTGCGTGATGAAGCAAAACACGTGCAATTGTACACAGTCAAGTTAAACAGTCCTGTTGCTAAAGGTGATGAAGGAAATCTCAAGGTGTTTGCTCATTACACTCGTGTCATGAATCCTTATCCTGCTGAAATTGCTCAAAATGAAGATCAATTGGTCTTATTTATTGCTCAGCATTTGTTCATGTCCCCATATCCAACAACTACACAATCTACTCGTGTCAAGCTTCCTTCCCCTCGTGTGGAACAATATTCTGAAGTACCTCCAGTTAATCTTAAGGGCTCGATTTTGACGTATGGTCCTTATGAAAATACTGAAGCTTATGGCTCTATCTCGTATCCAAAATCTCTCCAAGTTCATTTTAAGAATCATGCTCCATTTATGACGATGACAAATCTTGTCAAGGAAATTGAAGTAAGTTTATGGGGACGTGTAAGCACTGAAGAAGTTGTGGATCTTGCAAATACTGGTGCCGTTCTTAAAGGTGGATTTTCTCGTTATGATTATATGATGGTTCAAGCAACTTCAGCATCTTTTCGTCAACTTACTGCTGTGCTACCGAAAGATGCTGTAAATGTCTATTATCGTGATCAAATTGGTAACATTACGACTTCACGTATGCGTCAAACTCCATCTCGAACGGAACTCGAGCTTAATGCTCGTTTCCCACTCTTTGGTGGATGGAAAACGCAATATTACCTTGGCTATTCTGTGCCAACACAATCTGTGCTCTTTCGCACAGGTGAGACATATAAGCTTGAAATGGATTTCGGTACATGCATTGACGGTGCTGCTGTTGACGATTTAACACTTAAAATCATTCTTCCAGAAGGTGCTCGTAACATTAAAGTGGATGTCCCATTCCATGTTGATCAACAATCTCAAACAAATCGTCAAACATACTTGGACACTGCAATGGTGGGACGACCTGTGGTTATTTTGCAAAAGAAAAATGTTGTCCCACAACACAATGTGCCATTCACCGTCACGTTTGAGTATCCATCTCAATTCATTTACCGTGAACCTCTACTGCTTATCGGTGGCTATTTTGCATTCTTTGTTGTGTGTATGATTCTTTTCCGTTTGGATTTGAGTTTGACCAAATCTAAAGCCCCAGAGAAGACCAAAGTCGAGTAGATAGCATATTAATCGTCTTGCGCAAACACGCTTTTGATTGCACAATCGCATAGATAGTTCTCGTGGTAGATCTAATTTTTCATGTTGAAGATCTTGTCATTTGACATGTTTCGCATTGCCAACGCCAAAGCTTTTTGTAGTGCTACTCGCCACTGGAGCCGAGCTCTTGGGTCAAGCTTAAGGTATGCTCCTAGTCTTTCTACTGACGATTACTGCCGCATGACTATTGAGTCACGAGCATACGATGCAGCTGTGCAAACTCCATTGATCAAGGCCCATTCCATGTCGGAAGCTCTTAAGAATACAATCTTACTCAAGAGAGAAGACATGCAACCTGTTTTCTCGTTTAAAATTCGTGGAGCATACAATAAAATGGCTCATTTACCTCCTTCTAAAAGAGAGACTGGTGTTGTTTGTTGTTCTGCTGGGAATCATGCACAAGGAGTGGCTTTATCAGCAAAGAAACTTGGTATTCAAGCAACTATTGTTATGCCTTTAGCTACACCACAAATTAAAGTTAAAGCAGTCCAACAACATGGTACAAAAATGAATTTTGATAAAGATGGTTAAGAATTTTGATGTAGGTGGGGATAATGTGACGGTGATTTTACATGGAAATAACTTTGATGAAGCTGCTGCTGAAGCTAAACGTATTGAACAAGTCGAAGGAAGAACAATGATTTTACCATTTGATGATCCTCATGTCATTGCTGGTCAAGGGACCATTGGCATGGAAATTTTACAACAAACCACAGGACAACCACTTGATGCTGTCTTTTTAGCTTGTGGTGGTGGTGGTATGCTTGCTGGTGTTGCCAATTGGGTATGGAAATGAGTTGTAAGAAGGTGATTTTTATGTACTTGATACATAGGTCAAGCATTTCCGACCAAGTGTTAAAGTAATCGGTGTTGAAGCTGCAGATGCTGCTGGTATGACTGCTTCATTAGCTGCTGGAAAACGTGTTGAGCTTGATCAAGTTGGTTTATTTGCTGATGGTGCTGCAGTAAAATTAGTTGGTGAAGAAACTTTTCGTATCTGTCAACAACATGTTGATGAAATGGTGACTGTGACCACTGATGATATTTGTGCTGCTATTAAAACGGGATTCAATGACACTCGTGTGGTGTTAGAACCTGCAGGAGCTTTAGCTATTGCTGGTGTTGATCGATATATCAAAGAAAAGCGTATTCAAGGTGGCACCTATTGTGTAGTCACGTCTGGTGCCAATATGGATTTTACACGTCTTCGGTTTGTATCAGAACGAGCTGATGGCACCGAGACATTGATATCTGTCAAGATAGACGAACGTCCTGGTTCGTTTGAAAGGTAGTAGTGCTGATATATTGTCGCAATGAACCTCAAGTAGATTGCACTCGTACATGGATGCTGAAGGTGTTCGTATCACAGAGTTTAGTTATCGGTACTCGGAAGTTGACAATGCTCATATTTGCATGTCATTTCAAAGTATTTCACGTGAACAATCCGATCGAGTGGTTGCTCGATTAAACCAAGTTGGCTATGAAGTCATGGATCTACGAGACAATGAACTTGCTAAGGTGCATCTGCGTGCATGCGTTGTGTCTCAAACTTGGTATTAGGTCCACACACGTCATCTTGCAGGTGGAAAGTCGGTTGTTGTTGGGGATGAAAGGCTATACCGATTTGAATTTGCAGATAAACCAGGTGCATTAAAAGCTTTTTTGACCCACATGAATGGTGGCTCAACATGGAATATTTCACTTTTCCATTATCGTAACCATGGTGCCGATATTGGACGTGTACTTGTTGGTTTTCAAGTACCACCTCAAGATGAAGCACGATTCCATGAATACCTAACAGCAGTATCGTATCATCACGTGGATGAGACGAATAATCCTGTATACAAACAATTTCTTGCTAGAACCGCCTAGATCTTTGATAGAGATGTAAGATGAATTATAGTAATCTAGTTGATAATTGCTTATGGTTGAGCAATGTCAAGATTGTCAAGTTCAGCTTTACGTTGTCGAATAAGTTTGCATGATGCTTTATGGTTTGGCCAGTCTTGAGCTTGATGCTCTTTCGAGCAGTACAAAGCAGCTTCACAGGGACATTTAAGTAAAGCTTTTTTGTCAGGTTGTTCGATCGCACCACATGTTCGGCAACCCATTTTAGCTTCAATTGTGCCTTGGTCTTGAAAGAAAACTTGTTCAAATGTATGTGCAATATTTGCCAAGAAGGTGAGAAGTGTTTGTTGGCGCATTTGTAGTGTCAACCACACATCAGCTTCAATTAACGTATTGGCACTAATTTTTTCTTGAGTTTCTTTCAATAATACAGGCGACACGGAAGGTAATAGCGATTGAATATGTTGTTCAGGATCATTTGGATCAATGTATGCAAGAGCAACAGAATCAAATGTCGTTCCTGAAAAAGTTGGCATACATTTTCGTTCTCTTAATCCTTTCAAGTATTTTAAATCTTCAGCTGCACAATCAAACCGTGCACGATTGCACAACAATCTTACAAGTGGTTTGCCTTGATCAGCTAATAATCGTTCCAGTGTCATTTCAGGCACAAGATAATCTGTAGCTTGCAATGTTGTAGGAGTTTTTAATGGCATATCAGGTGCTGCATTTCGCAACATACTCAATTGTCCTGCGTATGGTAATCCTAAAAACCATCGCATAAAGGTACTGCCATGAGCATCCCAAAAGCGTGTCAAGTACTCGCCTTCCATCCTTCTTTCCTCGTTTACTTCTTTTCTTACCATATGCACATTTGGTCATGATTTTCCCATCCAATCGAATTGTTGGTTCAGGACCATCCGCGACATGCTTTTCTTATACCTGCCACCAGAACACAAGGCAAGCATCCTTCCTAGCCTCTTCTTCCTCTTCTTCCTCTTCTACATCGTCTTGATTCACGCGCTGTCCTTCCTCGTCCTCTTCTTACTTCCAATTCATTTCATTCTTCCCGCGCTTTTTTTAAACTGAACCTCTACATTGTTATATTTTAGCAAGTTGTATAGTTTCGAAGTTCGAAGCAACCTATTTATAGCAAATGTATCGCACAGGCGTTTCTCAGGACATGATGGCTACTATATGTTTCACTCGTCAAATCGTTCGGGGATGGTGAATGCCGTTGGAGCCGAGAAAGACGAGGACGTACGTAGTATTCGACGTATACGTCCCTGGCCATCGCCTCCACCATCAAGAAGGTTATTAGCACGTAATCCAATCTGTAAATCAGCGCCAGATGTGTTTCATCGTCAAAAACCAGTGGAAAAAAGCAGTGAAATAACGATTTCTGCAGCAACAACTTTGTCATTGATCATGCAATCACCACCACCACGAAGAACTAGTGTGTTTGGAAGTAAAACACCACCGGTGGCACATTTAAAACCATTACGAAAACCAAATATGGCAATGGGTGTAGCCAAAGAATTGGATTGGGGTGAAATTCATGTGGTGGATGATGATGACATTGACATGTCTAGTGATGAAGAAGATGAAATCAAACCTAAAAAACTTACCAAGGATATCATTACTAAAGTACTTGATCGAATTGCACCATATTTTCCTAAAAAACATCGTCCTTCACTCGACAAGATCATGTTTGATTCTGAGAACGGATTTGGAACGTGGAACTTCAATGTCCTTCAAGTCGCTGTGTATCTACCAAACAATGTCTTGACCTTTTTAAGCACTATGATGTTTACTGTATTGGCCTTTGATAATCTTGATCTTGATGTACTTGTTGCCTTTGCACAAGAAGTTGAAGCCAAGTACCATCGTCATGTTATTTACCACAATGCTGAACATGCTGCTGATGTCATGCATTCATTTTTTGCTATTTTACGCAATACAAAAATTTGTACCATATTAACACCATCGCATCAAATTGCTGGATTGCTTGCTGCCCTTATGCATGATGTACAGCATTTTGGTTTAACCAACAAGTTTATAAAACAAAGTCAACATGAAATTGCCCAAATTTTTCCCGTTTGCTGTCCACTGGAAGCTATGCATTCGGATGTTGGGCTCAAAGTATTGACCAAACACAATGTGCTTAAACACCTTGGCCCCACCCAACAAATTGAAATGCGTCGAGTAATGCATGAAACCATTAAAACCACGTCTGTCTGTGAACAAAAGCGTCTTCTATCCGCTTTAGCTGCTGCAGATCGTTCATCAGACGAGTTTGTGACGCTTGTGGTGCAAATAGCCGTGCATGTAGCTGACTTGGGGCAAACATCCAAACCGCTCCCCATACATCAAGTATGGGTTGACCGGCTCCATGGAGAACTTTTTCTCCAAGGGGACATGGAGAGGGAATGTGGATGGCCCCTAAGTATTGATTGTGATCGGAATATGGGCATTTCACCACAAAGTCAACACTCGTTTATGGAAGCATTTGTCATCCCCGCGTTCACCGCCTTAAAAGAATTGAATGGAATGGAAGCAATGGAACATCCACTCCGACAAGTAAATGACAATGTCAAACATTGGAAACTCCAATGCTAAGAACGAACGATACATTTCTCCTGTAGAATGATTAATTTATTCACCTTGTACACTTAATCCGAGTTGTTTTCATGACGGAGGCACCATACATAGACTAAACCATTTGTATGACCAGAATACAATCGTTTAGAGTTCTTGGAGAGATGAAGACAACTTACACTTTGTTCTGTCAATGTTTTTGTAGCTTTCAAATGAGGAGTATCAGCACCATAAGTCCACACACCAATTGAACCATCAGCATGTCCAGTCACAACTAATTTTTCTCTAGCCCATTCGGTAGCATCATGGTTACTTAAACACACCGACGTAATAGGACTTGCCGCCAATGGAGAAGATGCTAGAATATTGCCATTGACATCACTGATATACCAAGTGGGGCCAGTAGCAATGGCAAAATCCCCAGAAATTTCATTCATAGCAATAGCTACGATTGGGGTTGACACGGTTAACACAGGACGTAAGACACTTAGACGATTGAGATCCCATAAAAGCACGACACCTGATGAACAACCAGTGACTAGGATGCTATAGGCACGAGACACTTGTACACACGTGATCGTAGTACCATGGGACGACGTAGCCAACGTTGCACGTAAAGTCATCGAAGCACTTGATCGAGCCAAATTTGTCTTGAGTTTCATCGACCAAACATGTAAAATTGGGGACTTAGCATCAACTGTAATGATTGTACGTCCATCAGACGTAATGCAAGCGTAGGAAGAACAAAAATCCAATAGTTCTAACGTGGACAGAAGACGAGTGTCACCTTCCATGTTGATGGAAAACATTCGAAGTGCCCGATCCCGACAGCCCCACGAGAGAAATTTTAAATCCGAACTCAACATCGTATCCACTGAAGGTGGTAAAAACAAACACTTAGTCGGCACTACAAACACCCTTTCTTCTCGTCGAAGCCCCACAATAGATTTAAGGTATATTTGGTGCACTGTGTTGGAAGAATCGGTTCGAAATTGCTCAATAACTGGATTGAGATGAACTTCACGTTTAAGTTCACCATGAAGATCTGTTGCCCCATCGTTTACAAGAGATTGTAAATTTGCCATCGAAGTTGACGTCGAAAGAGAAGTTGCATCATTTGGGGTTTCTGTTGGATTTGGGGTTGATGGTGTCGAATTGTTAAGGACACTCAGGTTAAGAAAAGTACGCTGCATTCGTTGGAGGAATAAAACCTTGTCTTTGTCTCTTGCTGGATGAGGTGCCTTGAATAGTTGGGATGGCGTTTGTCCAAATTCATTGATCTGGTCCAAATACGCTTTTTGAATTGCTACATCCATCACTGTTTCCAAGTCCAACGCACCTTCGTAAGTTAAATGGTAAAAAACATTACAAGCTTCCACAGCTGCAGCTCCTTGTTGTTTGTACCCAAATACTAAATCAATCCAATGGTGCAACATCGAGGATACATAAGGGCTTTCTAAAGCAGCTCGGTTGATACGTACAAACTCACTTGCTGAATTGTGGGCCCATGGTGGTAAAATAACTTTGTCTACTGCGACACCATCTTGATTCTTTCCAAAATTGATGTGATTTGGATTCTCGAGGAACTGCGGAAGGTAAAAAAATTCGGGGATCAATTCCTTCACATCTTGAGTATTGTTACTTTGATGATGGCTTTGAGAACAACCAGAGGCAGAAGCATAGGAACTCTGAATACTTGAAAACAAACGATCTGCATGGTCAAAACGACCTCCTTGGAGCTGCTGAGACCCAGAGGTAAATGGCTGCAAACGAATTAAATAATGCAATACAATAGCCGATGATGAATAATGGGTGCCATAATGAAACGCAGGGACATCCGTGTCCTCAAGAGATTCATAACGAGCTCGAAATTCTTCTTCCCTATTTTATGTTAGCAAAATAATTTTAAGAGTTATATGTACCGATAGAGTGCCCCCATCGGTTTAGCTAAATCACGATACACACCTGGGTCAGATAGATCAATGGTATCTGATGTATAATCACTCAAGACCCATGGAAATACCTATTGACAAAGTTAGAGTGAAAAATATAAACTTATATACCGGGTATTGGGTAAGATCATTGTATGATCGACCAGCAAGGGTATTGAGGTGCATTAAATACTCAAAATTTGTTACTTCTCCATGGATCCATCGCTCCATAAGTGAATTGCGTAAGATTTTTGTTAATAGTTCACTGTTGGTGGCATTTCGGTCAAGACCACTTGCAGCACCTTTGACATTGGGGCATTTAGAACACAAAAGGCTAAATACTCGCTCTCGCTCTTGCCCTGATTTTAAAGTAATCTATGCAATCAGTTAGCCCTTACAACAATAAGTGTTTTTCATACAAGATAGTTGCGTCCATCATGCGCAAATAATTCAATTGCAACATGCTGAAGTTGGTAACGACGTTTATGAATTTCCAATACATCTTCATATAACCAAAAGCGACAATCATGGTTAGCATGTGGGTCTGTTGCTAATACTTTGCTCTTCATATCAATCTTAAAGTTGTCCACAAGGTACAAATGCGTTGTGCCAAGTATTAAGACGCTGGGGCACTTTGCCATCCCATCAACCCGAAAACAATCGTGCAAATCTTCTGACACATCATCTCCAGGTACAAGTAAAGGACGAAGTTTTGCATCAAGAGCAGAGTCATCAAGAAGAACCCATTTTTGCCAGTCAACATCATCACCATCATCATCATAAACGTCTTCATCTAAAGTAGCAGAACTTTGCATACGATTGTGCTTTGGTGATGGTGGCTTCACAGACGATAGAAGTATTTCTGTATCTAGTGCAGTATCAGTATCCCTAAATATAAGGTACTATACCATCAACGCGACTTAAATCACTACAAGAATATGAACGATGACGATGCAATAGATTTTTTGGCACAGGGGTTTGCACTTTGCTGAGAAATAATCGCTTTCGCATTCTGTAGGTACCTTCAGTAGCATCCAAGGACCATTCAAGTGTTGGAGGCTTTTTTGTAACAAATTGGGCTTGAATAAATATGTTGGGATGATTCGATGCTCTGTCATAAACAATTCCCATCGTGCTCTTGATCTTTTCAAATTGTCGAAGCCCAAATAAATCTCTATCTTTTTGATCACTTTGCCATCGTGCCTGTCGTTGAACTTCGCGTCGACAAATATCGTAAAGTTCCTTTGCGTGATCATTAAGCTTTGATACAATTAATGCCATCTCATCAACTTGCTTGCGTTTAGTTTCTTTTTCAGTGTAAAAATTGGTCCATTCCTTGTTGACATCCTTCCGTGTTTTCTCAATCCATAAAACATAGCTTGAATCGAGATCAGCCTCAAGCTGCTTCAGAGGAGGACCAACAACTGCAAGCCATCGAAGGAATACTTCGTTTTGCGATGACAAAAGCTGATCAAATCCATTCTTGACAAGATTCACAGAGTACCCAGCATTCGAGACTTTTAGAGTCACAGTTAATAATTCAGAAACCCAAACTTTTTGAAAGTAAAGCAGGTCAATCCAAATGGCAATAGCTGCTTCTTGTAAATCTGGCGGATTCTCAGGTAAAATCCACTGCAATAAGTGCCAACACATGCATTGGAAAAAGTTTTTATCTCCATTGCGCGAACCAAGAATGACTTCACGTTGCCGATGTAGTCGCTGTAAAACAGCTAGAAGCCGAGGATCAGATTTGTCCAACACTGCGAATTGGTGCAGAATTAAACCATTCAGACTGGCATACATGGCCTCCATGAATGGGTCTGTTTCAAATGACGTTCTTGCAAGGTTTACACCGATTGTACCCAGAAATTGTCGAAATTGTCTTTTCTTCTTATCTTGAGATGGTGGCTGAAAAGTTGATTTTGATGCATTGATGCCAACAGGAGTCTCAAATAATAAATAAAAGATTAAATCCATCACTAAAGTAGGGCCTGCAGGGCAAAATTGTGGACCACATATCACAGGAATACCAGGTTGAGAGTGGTGCAAACATTGAATACGCTGCAATGATAAGAGACACAATCCACCAATATTGTCAATTACATAAACGGAACCAGGGAGCCAAAACTCTTGAATCGATAACTTTTCTTTGGTTCTTTTGAGAATTTGAATAAGTACGAAACTTTGAAATTGCACATAAATCCCGTCTGAAAGTGGTGGTGAAAAGTTTAGGCCAGGATTGCTGCTTGAAGGGCCAGCTACAACAGATTTCACGATATTTAAGCCTGGAAGTGTTGTTAGACATAGCGATGTCAATGACTCGACTAACAGATCCAAGCAAGTCATGGCAACTGGATGAGCAAAAGGCTCAGATTTATCACTTAGTCGCCTCACCACGGAAAAGATCAAAAGCATAAGCTCTTGGTGCATGGTTGTGTCGATAATACTGCGAAAAGCTGGCATGGTTTCATACACATAGCGCATAAAGCGAAGTACTTCCAGGTGTAAAATATCGGGTTGGGTAAAGGAAAATGAAGGGTTCATATATGCACGCCGAATCGTCGTGAGCAAGACACGAACAAAATGGGCATTTTTTACAACATTTTGCTGAATATTTGGTGCAAAATCGTGGGATAAATGAGCGACACTAAGTTCAATTTCAGTATCCTTGTACGGCCATCCATCGACTGGTGGTCCAAGTATAATACACAATAATCTGAAATACATAGCTGCAAAAGGGAATCGCGTAGTATCAGGATCACCTTGAGCAGGTAGAGCATAGGCCAACAATTTATAGTATCCTTTTGACTTGTAAGCTTGTTCGTAGTGTCGATTCACGAGCAAGACATCAAGAAGTTGGATAGCTAATAAAATTGTGGATGAGCAGGTTTCCATTGACACCAGTGGAACAGTAGGCAAACGAGATGGATACAAAAACAGTCCTAACCACATAGGCGATAATATTTTTCGTGCACCAGAAAGTTTTGGGCGGACAATTAATTGAGGTGATACTGCAGGAGATGAAACTACATCATTGGCTGCAAGTTTAGAGATCTTGACATCTTGTTTTTGTACAGCTTTAATGACGATGCTCAAGAGTAATTCGCGTAAATATGCCTGGCGATCACTGAACTTGTCGGTGAGTGCTTCAGTCTTTCGAGCGACTCCACGAGGACTCAATCCAAGACGATCAATTCTTTCTTGCAATGACTCATCTTTTGTAGCACATTGTATAAACCGAAAGTTCGATGACATAAGAGAAGCAAGAAAGAGTGAAACATCAACATAGTTTGAGTCTACAGCTAATGAGTCGAGGCACACAAGTAGCAAATCTGTGACAACACCAGCAAATTCTGTGCGAAGATTGCGATGGAGCAAAATATAAAGTAATTGGCGCACAATTCCAATATCTTGAAGCTTTTTCTTATCGACTGAAGAACCAATGACAAGAATTTGGTATAAGGTAGCGCATAAAGTTCGTTGAATTTCATGGGAAGTGGAAAACCAAATAGATGTATCCAAGATCCAATTCTGAAGTGCAACTACATTGAATAAGTCGCCCTGAACTATCTCAAAGATTGATGAAAGAGCTGATAGCGATAAAAGACCAGCTTGACTCTTCTTTCGCAGTAGCAGATTGACAATTTCATATCCACCTTCTCTTTCGATACCAATCAAGTGATTTCGTTGGCCTCGAGTCAAGCATAGTAGTAGTTGTAAACTACATTCGACTCCTTCAATAGTTTGGGCGTGCTCCAGAAGAAGATAAGCCAATTTTGCACCAGAACCACACAGCTGAAATGCTGCTTGAGGAAGAAGCTTAGGATCAATTGCAAATACACCACCAGATCCTTGTGCCTGGGGAACACCCATCCGACAATTATTTGTTATTATCGTTGGTGACACAAGGTTTCGAGGTGAATATGCAATTAAGATTCGTTCAGCGTTGATAGAACTGGGTTGAGTCGGTAGCGTTATTGGAGTTGCTGTAGGAACTATTAGACAATCTCAAATTGAAATGATTTATACCAGATCGGTTGGATAAAGTCTGGCTTACTGTGGAGGCCACAACATCGAGAAAGGTCGAAGAAGACGATGCAATGCCACTGTCCAGTGCAACAGGTATATTTCCACTACCATCCATACCAAAGAATAGTTGGTCATAAAGCGGTCCTGCTGCATAAAGTGATGATATTGATGATGAAGTTAATGGCTCATCAAAAGCGTACGTAGGACCCAAACACCATTTTGCTTTGGATTGGCGTGATACTTTTTCTGATGAACCAAACATACCAATGAAAGAAGACGACGAGGGTGGTGGGTATGACATCTTAATAGTTTCAGCCATTGCACCTTGAATATACAATGTGATTGTTGATCCTGATTGAAATTGAAATCTTTGGTGAGAGTGAACGATAGCAACATGATACCACCGCTTTTCAACGAGTGGAGTATGTTGAAATGGAGTGGCTTGTTTACTTGCATTGGTTTTGATAAATAACTATTTACAAATTGAGACACAAACATGAAGGATGCAAACTAACCTTGGCACCTTTTAGAGTAAAATCGATTATAGAACGACCATCGGATGAACGTAAACTCCAAAGATAAAATGTTGGTGGATTGCATACTGCACAAGCACCACCGAATTCTGCAAGCTTTTGTACACATGATCGACATGCTATATGTGAACATTTTAAGGGGACTGGTGTGGTGTATGTTGACCGGCACATAATGCATTGGTCTCGCTTCATAAGTATCGTGTACTCTGCCTCAACATCTCGGTGCGATTCACTGAAATCATCAATGTAAATCCATGTCGAAAATACGTAGCCTTCTTGGGGAGGCCAAGCAACTGTAGGCGGCAAATCAAATTGGTACTGAGCATAGCCATGAATTGCAAGTTCAAATTCAAAGCGAGGAATATTTTGTGTTGATGCTAGAATATCTTGGACAGAATATGTTTGAAGCAAGAGCGGCAACAGTTTGGAGCACGTGTTTGAGAGGATAAGCTGAACCCAGCAGCGTAAGTCTCGATAGTTAAGTCGTATCCTCGCTAATGCAACAAGAAGCGAGTGCAACGGGCGATGGCTAGATGTCTTGATAGGAAAATAGCTCAACAATATAGCTTCGATTGCACCACTTTCAATAAGTAATAGCGCGTTGTACTTGCTATCAGTCAAATCTGAATAATGCTACAATCATCATTTTGTACCTAGAGGTGATTGACTGGAAGAACGTGATAAGGTCATTTACACAGCTTTCGCCAATGTTATTGGACCAAACAGCTATTAGCTGCAAAAGAATCACTGCAGCCCCAGGCTCTATAAGCTCTAGAATAGGCAAAGGCTCATGTTGTAGAAGTTTAGCATCTGAGTTTACTGCCAGCGAGGATAGGATCCAACACAAATCTTCACAGTACGAGATGGGTGCTTTAGCAAAAAGTTGGCCAATGAATGAATACAGCATTCGACTAAGCAAAGTAACCCTGGGATGTACAATTATGTACTGTCATACCTGTTAAATTGAGAACGAAATTCTACAGAGAGGGTGCTTATTGATTGCAAAAGTATTAAGAGAGTTTTGAGTGTCTTCAGAATTTCCACATCAGCTTCGAGATCGAGAGCTTTCATAACAATAGCAACAAGTACGATATCAACGTCACAAGTGATAGCAATTTGGGCGAGAGATTGCAATTGAGCTTCGTTCTCTAAAGGCTTAACGTTTTTATCTGATACGTCCGACGAAGGCTGTAGCAATGCAATGAGATTTTGCATAACCATTTCCACAAGCGGCCAATCTTTCTCAGGTGATACTAATACCTTTCGAAGTACTTGCAATCCCCAAGTAATAGTATTGATGGTAATATCAGCATTGGGTTGAGAGATGACCAAGGTCCGAAGTAATATAGCCCAAACATGTAGACATGGCTACAAAACAAATCATTAGACCCACAATAAAGTTTTACCATACTGTACTATGAATGGGGTCGAATACCCATCCACTCATGGCAGTAAGCAGTTCATTAGTCCAATACGAAGGGCATCGATCAGTAAAAACTTGAACAAGCTCAAATATCAGTGGAATGTTGTGATCAACAGTGGAAGATAAACCACTATCATGCTCACTATCAACCTCATCTTCTGTTGCAAGGAGAACAGTATGTGTTTGTATCCAATTTAAAAGTGCTTCGACATCATTATCATCGTTCCAACGTGCACCCGTAGGATTAACAAAACGAAATTCAGCTTGAGCATCCTCGACGAAAATGTGGTATAAAGAATCACTCATGCCAATATCGATCATAATTCCAATGTATGCCTTATTGAATCGAAGTAAATTGACGAGAAGCACCAAAATCATGTGAACACTTGAATAGGAAAATATTTGCTAAGAAAATTAGTACAAAAGAGTAAAAAGTACTTACCATATCAAGCATGGACTGTATTCGGCGTAGTTCTTTTAGCGGTACAACCCCAGCTTCCATGGCTACACTGCTAAATATTGAGCCGATAGCCAACTTGACAACATCGGAAAATTCTTCAAGCCTTTGTACGAGGCTTTCTAACATATTTGACTCCTAATCTGTAGGTAATAAAGCAAATTTAACATGAAAACAAACCATAGCAATAACATAATGGCTTGCATCTTGCATAAAAACATGCCCCAAAGTATGAACAACCTGGCATTGTATCATTTCTTGATAGGGTGTTGTACTTGAGCCATTTAAAGGCAATTGTAATCGATAAATAAGCTTCATAACAACATCCATCGCAGGTGGATTGCACATAAAACACATTCGTGGGCGTGGAGTAGGTTTTAAAATTGTGAGTAGTTCTTTAGCTTTGGATGGATAGTAATCTGCAGGTTTGTCTGACCCAGATAGCAAAAGTTCTTGGAGACTATGAACTAATTCAAATGAAGCCTCTGTTGTAGCATTTTTATCCTGTGCTTTCAACCAAAGTATAAGAAATTCAAACAAGATATCGTATCGACGACGCGCTTGCAACTGTGTATGTAAAAGTGCATGACCTTGCGCGCTAGCATACCGTAAATGGGCAGCAATGATACGAATAATTCCACTAACATCACAAGTCTTATCGACTTTCATTTGTTCAAGTAAAACTAGTAAACACTCTTGATTTCGTAGGTGTGTAATAATATGAGCTGACTGAGGGCCGATAAATGAGCGTGGAATTGCTAAGACTACTTTATAATGATACACGCCAACTTTTTCTAAAGCACACCATTCATACAACCGCAAAAGACAATCTTTTTCAGCAAGCTCAAGTACAATAGTTGGGTAAACAATAAGTGCACTCAGTAATGAAGTCATATTTTCAATGGCCTCAAATTGCCTGCCACTTGTATCTTGTACATTCAAAGCCAATTCAATACAATGAATAAGTCTCCAATGTAGTTTGTCATCAAGAATACTTCCAAGTTGTGCTTGATCTTTTAAAAGCTTGGATAAAAGCTTCATCATGACATTAACGCTTTCAAATAGTGTAGGAGTATTCCAATAAGGTTGTTGTGGTGTAGTTGATGTGAATATCAATGATCGCATCTTATTTTTTTCTATTCCATCTAGTGTTACGCGTAGAGCAGTAGTAATACGTGAACAACACTTCTTTACAAGTTCTGTAGTCTCACTACGAGAGAATGGGAAGCGTTCTTGCGATTGTAAGAACGTCAAGAGCGATTGTGCAGCAGACACCAAAGTTGCATCGACTTCGAGCTCGTGTAAAGCTCGTTTTTTAAGTGCATCGACCTCTGGAGAACAAATTCCTGTAGTAGAAGGAGATAGAGATACATCTGAAGTGCGATTTGTGCGTACAGGAGAAGGACTTCTCTCCTTACGAAACAAGTTGCGCATGTCCTCTTCCTTGGATCGCTTGTCTTGGCGGTACACGTACTTATATAAACTATTCGTACTTAAAACAGCATCGTACTCAGAAGAGTTCGTACTTAATCCATGCTCCAAACTTAAAAAAATGAATGATTTATTGGGTTGATGGACTAATGTAATTAAATGGATTTGTAGCTTTGGCCATCTTTTGCATATTGTTCTTGAGACTTTCAGTCATATCTGTCATCTTCTCTTCAACACCAGCCATCATTTGTTTAGGTTGAGATTTTCTTTCTAGTCCAAGTTGTTCAAGCAATTGAAGTTGATCTGCTTTTTTCAACCCTTTCATATTTAAAATTGCTTGAAAATCTGCTGCAGTACCTTCAGGCCACATAATCTTAAAGCTTTCAATAATCATTTCTGTAGGTGTTCCAATGAGTTTTAATACAGCTTCAGCATGAGTCATTTCTGTTGTAACAAATTTGGAATATCGAGCAGGTACTGAGGCAGCTTGAGTTTCCCCTTCACGACCCATTGCAGGAAGGTTTAGAAATAACATTTTAAGGGCATGAACATCAAGTAATAGCTGTTGAGTTGCGACTGGATTTACACGCTTGCATTTCATAATTGACTGAAGTACTTTAGGTACAACAGCAGCAGCAAATTTATCACAAAAGTTTGTAAAGTATAAACCAGAAAGCATACTGTGAAGTGTTGGCACATAAGGTCGAATTTTATCAGCAATTGACATGACATAAGCACTTTCATCTCCAACGTTTTCAAATGACGCCCAATTAATCTTTTGCATGTTATTCCATTCTTCTTCGAGTAAATTATCAAGGCCCAGTACAATACACTTCATCGCTGCTGCAGCTACATCATGGTATGTATCTGTTTCTTTGCTTAATTCAATAGCTTCAGCATAAGCTGGATCAATTCTATTTCGAATGACCTCTTCTAATGAAGGCAACTATAAAATCATGTTAAAATAGTCTCATCAATAGTCGTACTGTTTCTGCACAATACTCGGCAGTGTTGATGACAAAGCAAAGCTCTTCTTCTTGTTTATCACTAAGACGCCATCGAGATGATTGATGTGAGGGAGTAGAGGCTGGAGATAGCAATTCGCTTGATGCAAATGCTGGTAATTTTGCAATAAGTCGCTGAGAGTAAAGCGTTAAGCAGTATTTAAACTCGACATGTAAATCAAAAAAGGTTTGACCAACAGTAAGTGCTGTGCATCGCTTGACACTGTTTCTGATATAAGCAAACATGTTGACAGACGAAGAAAACACTGGAAGAGCGCCATTGCGATCAACAAGTTCAGCGCTCATGACTTCGAAAATCATATTTTCCTATTCATACAAGTAAATTTTGTGGTGTTAGGATTGAAATTACCATGTTTTTGCGTTCCAAAGCCACATACGATGTCATAAATGGGTCAAATGTGCGAGAAAGCATTCCTGAAATTGTTGGAATAACATCTTCGGTCTCATGATTAACTCCCATGTAATCTTCATTTTGACTTTTTCTTTTAAGCTCTTCTTCAATTGCTTTATATTCTCCAAGACGTTTTTGACGAAGTAATCGTCTTTTAATTCCTTCAGCTGAACCAGGATCAATCAACTGGCCTTTTTCATTCAGCTCAGGCTTGGATTCATCTACTTCTCCCTACAAAGATGTGAAATAGAGTAAGTACTTTATCTCACCTCATATCTTTGAACAACTTCTCTTTCAAAAAGTAATGCTTTTTGTAAAGCTTTAAGTAGAGAAGTCACATCAAGTTCATCAGAGCCTACAGCACCAAGTTGTGTGAGAAGATGTGCTCGAGTGCGTTCACAGAAAAAAAGACACAAGCGTCGACTCATTTGCCAGTGAATCGGAAAAATAGCTTCCATACGTCCTTCGATGGCACTAATAAGTTGAAAGAACCATGAAAAACGAGCATCAATATTGCTTAAAGCACCAGCTTGGGAATTTTTACCACCAAATACTTTTTCATAAGGCTAAATAATGGACTTGTTAGAGGATAATTATAATCAAAGCTGCTTACCAAAAGTTGTCCAGTGCAAAATGTCATTACAAGCTTGGCACGAGTTTCATGACCAAGTGCAGTCACAACAGCACACGCCATGGACAAATTTTTAAACATTTGATTCATTTCAACTTCGTCTTTGGCAATTGAATCGACTGAAGCCAAAGCTCCAATAATTTGAAAATCGCCAAAGATTTGTGTCTCTAAATCAGCACGAATTGCATTGACAGATTTCTGTAATTCGATGATTTTGCCTACTTTTGTGTAGCTTTCAAAATGAGTAAAGAGGCTATTGACAGCTTCCATCAAACTCGCAGCTTCCTTGTACAAACGTTGGGAAGCCATGTATTCCAATTGATCAACTGCAGTCACAAGCATATGCAATCGCTTTAAAGCAGTAATTGACGTTTGTAAATGTCGTTTAGCATAATCTAATTGTTTGATATC
>JNBS01001100.1:0-20684 GCA_002081575.1 Thraustotheca clavata | reverse complement strand
TCGATCCGTGTCAATTTTCTTGATAAGTTTATTGAAATCCACTTTTTCAGGACAATGAATTCCAAGTGCTACAAGGCCTTGTTGAAATTGTTCATAGCTTACTTTTTCTTCGCCTAAAACACATATTGATATCTTTTTTCATATCATTCTCTACCTTTAGGAGAGAAGAATTTAAACATGCGACGCATTCTTCCAGTGCTCACATCATAATATGGGTCCAAAAGGATTGTTAAATCTTCTTTAGCTTCATGATCTGCGTCTTCAAACTCAGAACTTAAGCGTGTAGGTGCTCGATGGGATCGATTGATGACAGTCGAATGATCCCAATCAAGCATTTGAGCATCTTTAATCGTAAGCTTCATAGACGAAGGTGATGTCCATGCTTCTTCAGCAACAGGATGCCCATCAATTTGAATATGTAGCACTGGTGGAGCTAGTTCCTCATGGTCTTTAGGAAGAAATGCTTCAGCAAGAGAATTCTCTGGCTGTGAGTTGGACCCACTACGACTGCTCTTCTTAGCTGGCGACGCCATTTCTAAATGATTTCTGTCCTTTTATGCAGCGTGTGTTACAAAGCTCTTATCGTCATAAGGTTGAGATTCAATGAGTTAATGGCAGAGAGCCCTTGTATACTCGTAAAACACGTTGTCAACGAGATCTATCCATCAAATATACGTGCATATTCATCAAATGTTGAAAAATCAGCCCCAAACAACAATTCACTTTGTATCCTTTTAATACTGAATAAACTATGTACAATAACAATAAAAATTGGATTGTGTTGATAAGGATCTCTATTGAGTCTATATCAAAGGTATTAGACAAGCGTACTGTAGTAGAGTTCACAACCCGTGACAATAAACTATGACCAAATATTTATCAAGTTATCAAGCTTCATATACGATAACATTAATAACTATCTACTGAGGTGATATTTGTATACAAATCAATAGATAAAATAAGATGATCAAAAATGTAAGATGATCAAAAATGCTTCCTCAGTCCCTCAGTAGATGGGATACAATAAGCTGCAGTAAATAAAAGTTGAGAATGTTGGTTTTTATTGAATGTTTGTATGAAAAGGCAGCTGAGGTGTTCTTTGGCCAGTGTTCTGTCAGTTCCATTTTATCATGTACCAGTACCAGTCCGTGGATCAGCATGAGCCGATGCTTGGAGGGCAAAAACGTCCTGCCGCTGCTCCCGTTGAGTCTCGTCGCCTTGAAGCTGCTTCTCCCAAATGCAACGATTGGTTTTTTGCCCTACTCTTCGTTTTACACCTTGTTGTGATTGATTATTTGGCGGTATCCTTCCTTCTTTTCTAGTCGTATTCATGATTGTTTTGTAGTTTACGAAAGGTTTGGATTACTTGAATACGTTTGAGAAAGATCATCCTTCACCTGCTGCTGGAAAGAGTTTGACTGCTGTGGTTGGAGTTAGCGGTGGACTTATTGGCGCATCGGTGCTATTTTCGGCACTTTGGATGAAATTGCTCATGGCATTTGCTGAACACATGATTAAATTTGCTTTATGGATGAATGTTGGCATGCTTCTTGGATTTGCTGTTGCTACATTGTTTGTAAATCCAATCATGCCATTTGTCTTTTTGTTTATGGCGGCTATCAATATCTGGTAAGTTTTTGCTATTGCAAAATAGTATTTATGATCATCCTAGTTACATTTATGCAGTACAAAATCGCATTGGCTTTGCAAGTGCCAATTTGAAGATTGCTTGCTCTGCTGTCGGGCATAATTTGTCTATCTTTGGCGTAGCTCTTTTCCTTCTTCTTGTACAAGTTGTGTGGCTTGGTGTATGGTCACTCAGTGCTGTGGGTGTTTACCAAGTATTTCGTAAATCCGATCCAAATTGTGCTGCTGAAGAAGCTCATGGCCAGCCATGTGGCGGTGCAGGCTTTGGCGTCACCATGTTTTTCTTGCTCATCAGTGTCTTTTGGGGTCAGCAAGTCGTTCAAAATGTACTTACATGCACCACTGCTGGCACTGTCGCTACATGGTGGTACCACCAAAACCCTCAAGGAGGTGTCGGTGGTGCATTGTACCGTTCGATGACAAGTTCTTTTGGATCGATTTGCTTTGGCTCGCTCATTGTTGCAGTGCTTTCGGCTATGCGTACTGTTGCCAATGCAATTAAAAATCAAGCTGCTCAAGATGATAATGCTGCCCTTGCTTGTGTTGCCTGCCTTGTTGAATGTATTTTGAACTGCATTGAAAGCATCATGGAATACTTTAATCAATGGGCCTACACCTACGTTGGTATTTACGGCTTTGATTTTCGCACAAGTGGCAAAGCTGTCATGGATCTCTTCAACAACCGTGGTTGGACTGCTGTAATCAACGACGACCTCGCTTCTACTGCTCTCAGCATTGGGGCTCTCGGTGTTGGTATTCTTTCATGCTGCATTGGTCTTTTGGTAGCCCAATTCGCTCCCATTGACTGGTCTGCCCACCTTGGTCAAAACGTCGATCACACCACTGTCTTTGGTATTTCTATCCCCTAACTTCTCATCTAACTTTAGTCATCTAGTTATTCTCGGCACGATTGGGTTCATTGCAGGCTTCAGCATGGCTATGATTCTTGCCAACCTTTTGATTACTGGTCTTCACACAATCTTTGTGTGCTTTGCCGAGGTACAGGCTACTTATGCTCTGTTCCATGCTCATTCTCACATAGGATCCAATGTCTTTTCAACGAGCCCATCCAGAACACTACAACGAACTTGTAGTTGCTTGGCGCCATTTCCATCCTGATGCTCTTGTCACTGCTTATGGAACATACGTTTAATTAAAACGTTTTAATGCATTTTACGTTTAACTACGTTTTATACCTTTTACTTATTTAACCTAGTTGCGTGTAATTAGTGGATATCCGGACAAAAAGTGTCCAAAAATGGCGCCAAACGACACAAGATCTTTGACAGTCGGGACGAGAAGCGAAGAAGATGCGAACGAACCTCGCGTGGTCCGACAAGGCTCCCGATAGAAATGGAGCCAAGGTAGTAGTACAGGACGTAGCATTCCACCCGGATGGAAGCCAGCTTGTGGCTGCGATTGGGAATCGTGTCATGATTTACGACGCAAGCAATGGAACGTTGCTTCATTCACTTAAAGGTACCGAAAAAACGAATGAATTTGGATGTAAAGGATGTGTGTAGGACATAAAGACACGGTATATACGGTGGATTATTCACATGATGGCAAGAGATTTGCATCGGGGGGAGCAGATAATGTCGTTATTATATGGACGGATAAAGCTGAAGGAATTCTCAAATATACACATAATGAAAGCATTCAAAAGGTTACGTATAATCCACAATCACAGTGTCTTGCGAGTTGTACAGCTGCGGACTTTGGACTGTGGTCCCCAGAGCAAAAATCCGTTGCCAAGCACAAGGTAGAGATATATATATGAATAGTCAGGTTGAGATTGTTTTGTTGAATAGATCATCGCTAAGATCTTAAGTGCTAGTTGGAGTTATGATGGAGAATTATTGGCACTGGGATTGTTTAATGGTCAAGTGCTTATTCGGGATAAACAAGGAGGTGATAAAGCATTGATTGAAAGATCTGCTCCTATTTGGACATTATGCTGGAGTCCATCGCGAGATGATCAAATCGATATGCTTGCTGTAGGCTGTTGGGATCGTACAATGTCTTTTTATCAGTCGAACGGTACACAGATTGGAAAAGATCGTAAATTACAATTTGACCCATGCAGTGTCAGCTATTATCAGTAATTGTACAATTGTTACCTAGTACTAATGTCTGCAGCAAAGGAAAATATCTTATTATCAGTGGGTCCCACCATAAAGCTAGTCTATACACAAAAGAAGGAATCTTTCTTTCCGAGTATTATCTCTTTTGTATTATCGACACTTAATATTATGTAGTATTTGTGATACCGGAGCGTGGGTTTGGGCTGCTAAAGCGCGTCCAAAGACTAATGCTATTGCAATTGGCAGTGATGATGGCACAATAGCCGTGTATAATCTTGTATTTGGCACCGTTCACGGTATTTTTCAAGAACGGTATTCGTATCGTGAAAATATGACCGATGTGATTGTACAACATCTCATGACAGATCAAGTACCTCTATTGATATATATATTTGGAATGATTTATTTTGTAGAAAGTTCGCATCAAAACAAGAGATTATGTAAAAAAGATAGCAGTATATCGTGATCGCCTTGCAGTACAATTGTCGGATCGGATTATCATTTATGAACTATCCAACGAAACATCGTATGACATGCATTACCGAGTGCGAGAACGTATTCAAAAAGACCTTCCGTGCAGTTTACTAGTCGTCACATCTTTACACTTTATTCTGTGCCAACAACGCAAGCTCCAGCAGTATAATTTTACTGGAAAAAAGGAACGAGAATGGATTTTAGAGGCTCCCATCAGATATATTACTGTTACTGGGGGAGCTAAGGGCAAGGAAGGACTTTTAGTCGGTCTAAAAGACGGCAGCGTACTGCAGATTTTTATCGACAATCCATTTCCAATTCCACTTATCAAGCAAGCAAATGCAATTGTTTGTCTGGATATCAGTGCCAAGTAAGCACTATTAAGACCTATTTCTCTGATTTTGTTTAGTCGGGAAAAACTAGCTGTGGTTGACGATTGCAATAATTGTCTTGTGTACAATCTTGTGAGTTTAAGTCTTTTATACTTGTTAATGCTTTGTATAGATTACAAAGGAGCTGTTGTACGAAGAAAAAGGTGCTAACAGCGTTGCGTGGAACAATGAATTTGAAGATATGTTGTGCTTTGCTGGCAATAACCAGCTAAAGATTAAAACTGGCAACTTTCCTGTTCACAGCCAGCGCATGCAAGGATTTGTTGTTGGATTTACTGGATCGAAAGTGTTTTGCCTACACGCTTTGACTGTCCAGGTAAAATTTTACATAATGTTTTGATCTAAACTTTGCCTATTAGGCAATAGATGTACCTCAATCTGCACCTTTATGTCGCTATGTTGAGCAAAATGAATTTAATCTTGCATACGCCGTGGCTTGCCTTGGTGTCACTGAAAGTGACTGGCGATTCTTGGCATGGGAAGCATTGTATGTGAATCATTCTGTGATATGTACTAAATTCGCTATAGAAAGCACATGAATTTCGAAATCGCCCGTAAAAGTTTTGTGCGAGTCCGAGATATCCGATATATTGAGCTTGTCAATTCACTTGAAGCCACTCGTAAAAGTCAAGAAGCCACTTCAACAACACCTGAAGGCGAGAAGAAAAACAAAATGCTCATGCAAGCAGAAATCTTGGCTTATCAAGGCAAATTTTTGATGGCGGCCAAAGTTTTAATGGATTGCGATGAAGTGACTCGAGCTATTCAAATGTTTTCAGATTTACGTATGTGGGATGAAGCTAAAAAGTTTGCTGCTCAAAGCAAAGCTATTGACGTTAAACAGCTCGTACAAGATCAGGCGAAATGGGCAGAAGATGTTCATGACTGGCGAGCTGCTTCGGAAATGTATTTAGCTAGTGGCAATTTGCTCAAGGTATGACTTGTATGTAAATAGTTATTTACATATACTAGGCTGTTCAAATTATGGGTGCTAGAGGCTGGTACAATGATTTAGTAGAAGTTGTTCAACGCCCTGAAGCTGCAAATGACGCTCAAGTTTTAGCTCTTTGTGCCGATTATTTGTATAAAGCTGGTAAATTTAAACAATGCCGAGATGTATATATCAAGGTAAAACTACTCGACTCGATAGGGCTTCAATTTTGATAGATTGGAGACTTTGATGCATTGCTCAAAATGCACATTGATTGCCAAGAATGGGATGAAGCTGTACGACTAGCTCAAAAGGTGAGAAAAATACTTACAACTACTACTGACTTATGATACCTAGCATAAAGATAAGGTTAAAAACCTTGCTGATGTATATGTTCCGTATGCTGAGTGGCTATCAACTCAAGACAGATATGAAGATGCTCTTGGAGCTTATACTTTGGCAAAACGACCAGATCAATGCATGGTTTTACTGGAAGAGTTGATTTCAAGTGCAGTAGCTGAAACAAGGTTTAAAGATGCATCGTACTACCACTGGAGGTTATGTGATGAGATGCTTAGTTCAGTGAAAGCCACATCCCCAGAGAGTATTTTCAAACCACTTCATTCTCTTAATTTGAAGTATTAGGTGTTACTGAAGCAGAACAACAAATTATAACAAAAGCACTCCAGCACGAAGTATATGGCAAGATTTACTACGCTTACAGTATGGTCTTTGCCTACACCGATGAACCATTCACAACGCTCCAGCCAGAGACTTTATTTCATGCCTCTCGATTCCTTTTAAATGTTCTAGGCAAAGATCGCCCGCCACCAGGAATCTCAGTGGCGCGAATAGCATTTACGTTAGCTCAACATGCCCAGCAACTTGAAGCTTACAAGCTTGCAAGACAAATGTATGAACGACTTCATCAAATGCGGGTTCGGCAAGAATGGCAACAAACCGTTGATATTACTTCAATGGTTATTCAAACAAAACCTTACTCGGATAGAGAAGATTTGCTTCCAATTGACTACAGATCATCCAGTACAAACCCACTGCTGCATCCTAGCAATGGTGGAGATGTTTGCGTAAACTCTGGTCATCCTTTTATTCGTTCCTTTCTATCTTTTGATAATCTTCCTCTTGTGGAATTCCGACCGACACCAGATATAAGTGATGAAGAAGCTGTAGCATTGATTGAAATGCTTCCATCAAATGACGATATAAGCAATCAAGGAAATGATAAATGGAAAACAACAGACAATGGCAATAGTCAGTCAATGCAGCTCAACGATGACGATGAACCTAAAAACAATACTTCAAATCTTTTTGAAAAAGCTCTAAATAAACAAAGTGGAAGTAGTCAACGAGGCTCTGCTGTTCAATATCGAGTGCTCCAAGTTGACGGCAAAGTTTTAGCAAGTCTCAAGCCAAACGAAGTGTTTGTGGTTAAATATCCAACGAAAGCACTTCGATACAAGTACTACAAGAACATGATTCCTGATATCAAAGTTCATCTTTCACCATCGTGCCGATTGTTCTTTCATGACGATGACTTTGAATTTGAGCATTTACGACAAGGTTGCTGTCCGTATTGTCGAGTCAATGAGTTTACTGACTAGGTATTTATCGTAACATATTTATGAACTCACATTGACATAGAATAATGCATTATACAGTAATACAATTGTGCACTACAAATGTGTCTAATCTTCCCATCCTAATTGATTTGCCGCCAAAGCATCGCCATCACCGTCGATAGCTTGGCAATTGTAGATTGCATACATGAGACGCTTGGACAAAATGTTCTTGGTCGAATATCGTGGCAATTCAAGGGAAAAGAAACAAGTGTGGGATACTGGGAGGTACGTATCTGCAGGTTCACGAGCATTGTTTTGAAGTTTGAAGTATTGACCAAATTCGTTCTTGGAGCGAGGCAAACGAATACGTCCCCAAACAAATTTAAGGAACATGCGTCGAGATTCTTCACTAAATTCTCGTAGGACTTCCCAGAACCAAATAACATGAGGGTCTGTCGGTTCACAGCAACTGTACTCGGTACACTCACAAAGTAAATCAACATCAATAGAAGGCGAGCCACACACCATCATTTCAACTTCTCGCCAAGAAAACAGACGAAGAATTTGAAGAGGTACAACAAGCCCCAATCCTTGGCGAAGGTATGCTGCTACTTCATCGTACTCATGCAAACGGAATTGTTCGACTTTGTCTGCAAATTCATGACGATTTTCAAACGTGACGGTGATTGACTCTCCGTTTGGAACGATGGGCACAGTGCGATTATCTGTTGAAAGCGTTGTGAATGTTTCTTGGATGACATCTTCAAAAAGCTCCTCTGTAATGCCATCATTGTCAATATGACGAATTGATCGCATGGAGCTGACTACCAAACTATCAACAGCTTCTAAATCTTCAATTACCAACGGTTCATGAGCCAAGAGTTTCCACACAACTTGAGATAAATTCAAGTCCAAATACTCTTTGGTACGGATTGCTACCCCAAGAAGTTTGCCAAAAAAAATCATCAACTGAATATTGCGTTGCGATTGATTTGCAGAAGGATGAAGTACAAAAGCATCACGATTGTTGCCAACATTATGATGATTGTTTGGTGTTGGAAGGAGTAATGGCAATTGTGAGCTTTGAAGTTCAGCAGCAAATTGAGAAAAGGTTTCACGATATGGGCCTCCAGCATCAATGGCATTTTCACCAAGGAAGGTCACCGTGTATAATCGAGTACTGGAGCAGTATTCAGCGGGCTTGTACATCTTGAGTCCTTGATAAGCCTGGATAAAGAGGGCAAATGGATTTAACGTGTTGGGCGGAGCAGACTCGAGGAATCTTGAAGCCTTTGGACGATTAAGGACAAGAGTTTTACTTGCTCCGTAATTCGATGTCGAGTTGACTTCACGGTCCCACAACTCTTGTTTTACAACTCCAAAGATATAGTCTCGACTGGCCATGAGTTTACTCAAAAGCGTCGATGTGTACGATGGGTTGTATTCGACATCAATGTACATCATCAAGTGGGTACGAATGGCTTGATTCACAGCCTTTAGAGCTTCGAAGCGTGTTTGCAGAGTCACGGAAGATTTATTTGCTTGGTTGAGCAATGGCCACTTGACAAGCTCTTCCTCATTCTTTGGAGCAACCTCTTCCCATGTCTTGGATAATAGGTCATCTCGGCTCCAACCACGTGAAGAAACCAATTGATTAATATATCGAACAAGTTCAGCATATTCATGAGCGAAAGTCCCACGAGGCAAATCAAGTGGCAATGGTTGTGCATTTTGAGCTAATGTCGATACTGCAAGAGAATCGATTGGAATGACACTCAAATTACTGTAAGAAATATCGACAACAGCAGCTTCGTTGGACTCGTTTTCACTTGGCCACGAACCCAACAATGAAGGACGCAAATATGGTTGAACACGATACCACATACTTAATTCATACCAAGTTTTGCGTTCAAAGTCAAAAAGTTCAAAGGTAACAGGAGAGACAGCAAGAGCACCTGATGCTTCGAGAACCGATTGATAACCCTCTGGAAGATTATTGAAAGGAGTATGTCCAAAGTTCCAAATCGCCCCACAGTTAATTGAAAATGCTGCACTAGGATAAATTGGTCCGTGGGCAAACCAATCGTCATTTTCTTCACGGCGGAATGCAATGTTTTCAAGAAGTTTGCCGTTCAACGAAAAGGTCATTTCACCAGCTTCTGTATCAAGAAGGAACCCGACAACATCTCCAGCAGTCCAAGGGGTCGTCTCAATGTCTTCTTTGTCAATATGCCACAAAACCATTCGATTTAAGTCAATGGCATACGTATAATCGACATCACCAACACCAGTAACTGAGGGACTAATTACTGTAAATGAGCAATCTCCAAAGCTCCAACCAAGTTGATTAGCATTTCCATCCAAAAGAGTCATTTCATAGTACACTTTAGCATGTGAAGTAATGAAGATATCCTTTGGACGTAGCGAAGGGAATGACGTCCCATGATTAACTGTTGTCATACTAGCCAAAGTCTTCGCCAAAGGAGGCAATTCAATTTCCTAGAGCTAATGAGCTACTAAATACGAACAGCAAAATACCTCTGTAGCAATTTGAACCATTTCCTCAAAAGATTGCGGCTTTCTCGTCGTGGCTTCATAAGAGTTGTGGACATCGTGAAATACGCTTTCTTTAAAGTACTGCTCGAGATACATTGGGGAATCCCAAAGCTTTACACTAGTAAGTCTTCCAGACAAGCTTTCACCACCCAAGACTAAAGTTGATGGTCCAACATTTGTCCAGTTTAGCTTGTTACTGAATCGTTCATAGTTTTTCAATTCACCATTTAAATGGAAAGCGACAAGTGAACCACACGTAGCCAATTCAATTCGTGACCATTTTAATTCTTGAAGAGTGGGTCCTTCTAGCTTTTGAACATCACGAGTTTCACCTGTGATTTTCTCGAGTGAGCACACGAGCTTAAGCTGAGAATTCAATTCGAGTAAAATGCTCCATCCAAGATCTTTTGCTTCATTCATTGACGAAAGCTGGAATATCGTTTGACGAGATGATGACGTTTTTGGCTCAATCCAGAATTGAATTGTGAAGTGATCGTGAAGAGATGGCAATGGTGCAGTGATACTATCAGCCGTTGGAACCATTGGGATTGATAAAGGCTCAATGTCAAATGATGGGCCATCAATCACTGCAAAGGAATCCAATGATGATTGCTCATTAAGTGGCTCGACGTCAAATGTACCATTGTAGCCATATCTATAGACACCAATTGCATTTGACTTTAGCCACATTACTTTAACAGCTTTATTTGGGCATCCATTCCAAGGTATCATCGAAAGCACAACACCAATATTACCAGAACCACCATCTTCATCAAAGTAATGCCAGTCATATCCTCGTACAACACGAGTTAAAAGTGGCAAATAGTCATCATATACTTTCTGAGCCTTCAATTTTTCTTGTTCAATAATCTTAGTAGTCCCATTTGGATCTGTAATTTTCATAGGTGCAAACCACGCTGATGCATTATATGCGACTAGCTGAAGCTTGCTAGAATCTGGTACATCCACCGACGATGCCTTCAAAGTTAGAGCTGTAGAAGGTGTAAAATCAGCAAAAGCATTCACCATGGACATGGCTTTTCGAGACGCAGCATACCATTCAGGAACGGCATTGTAAGCAACCAAATCGTTGTAAGGTCCACGTTTAGTAATCGACACAGAGTCTCCAACTGCCTGAAGTGATACTGCAGGGTAATACTGAACACCACTGGTAATTGAGGCACGATGGAGTAATGCTTGATTGCGTCGCACAGCTAACGTATTGCAATCCATGTTCAGCTCCAATGTGATCACATCATTTTCTCCAAAGGTAGTAGTTTGAATACTTTCAGCCGGTAGCAATGTGCCATTCGAATTGATTCCGTAAGCAATTTCATTGTTTTCATATCCAACGATACCAACGACAACTTCACTGCTTAAATGGTGAATTATGATGTCCCACGCAATTACACTAGCATTAGTGAAACTTGTGGCTCGTACGGTTGTTTTAGTATCAATAGATAATTCAACTCGATCTCCATCGATTATGGTAAAGCCTTCGATGGAATCCCAAACAAAATTGCTGAAAGTGTTATTGAGTTCTTCGATATGATTGGAATACAATTGCAATTGGTGGTCCCATTCAAGATTGCATTGAACAAGTCTTTGCATCAAAGGTGAACGATCATCACCATAATGCTGATCAATTTCGTGGCGCAAACCCATCTTTCCGTGCAAAAACGAGTGCATTCGCTGTACTTGATACGTGGACAAGCCCCGGAACAGGACAAATGCGGATTCTTTCCAACGCAAAAGAGCAATTAATGTATCAAGAACGCGGACTTGGTTTGAAGGAGGCAAACGTTGGTACACGTGGAATAGTAAATCCAAAGTTTTTACCATCGGAACTTGATCATCAAATTTCAACAGCTCATTTTGGGCAAGAACCATTAAAATCCAGCAAGCTAGACGAATTGTTCCTTCTACAGTCTCAGGTACGTCTGTGGTTGGAGCCACATCAGTAGGAAAGCCTTCGGCATACACTTTAAAAGCATGAGTACCTGTATCAAAGTAACTTGGAACATAATTGACAACTAGCAAAGTATTTCCTTCGACCACTAAAGGCGGGACATCCCCAATACCAGGCCAATTACCAGAATCTTTGGCACCAGTGTACTGTCCAAGAAGAGCTCCACTGGTATCATAAAATCGAATCGAGTCGTCACTATTCGTCACATTTGTGTCATCTTCACGGAAGACTACACGCAAACGAGAAGCACCAGGGAAGTAAACTCGTCGTTGCGAGAGAGGTGGAATTTTTTCGATGTGAACATAATTGACTGATTGCTTTGGTAGTTGAGCAAGAGCCCCATCAAGTCGACGCAGAGTATTTTCAATAATGTTTGAACGGAAAGTTTCATCGTGGCACAAACGAGTCAACTGAGTTGCGAACAATGGATTCGGACTTTCAATATCCTTTTCAAAAACAAAGAGATCGCACAATTCAAAGTAGACATTTGCTGAAATTGTTTGATCTTCCACCGATTTGAGGCAAACAGCACGCAAGCAAACACGTGCATAATGTGATGCAAGGTTGTTTAACATATCTCCCAAAGCAGACGGGACAAGTGTTTTATCAGCAGGTTTGCCCTTGGGCACGAAGTGAGTTTCGAGATCGTCGGCATTGATATCAGCGTCAGTAGTTTTCAGTAGCCCAGACACAGGTCCGATAACATAAGGCTCTTTCACGCACTCAAGCATTGTTGTGTACGCTGGCGAAACACTTTCTGTGGGGGAAATAAAGTTGAATACATCACCATTGCGTAAATGGCACCATCCTGTGTGTTCGAGGGCTTCAACCAAAATCCAAGCACCATTGGAATCGATTACTTTGGCTGTGGTACCAATTGCTAGGTCTGATGCAATAATATCACTTTCATTCGAAGCTTCTGCGTAGAGGTTTACGGGGCAGACAACTACAAGTTTCTTATCGTCTTCATCAGTAAAGTATAGCATTTCTTCTTGCCAAGTTTCTGGTAAAGTATTTTCAACTGGAGCAGGAAGAGTCTTTGTTGTGACGGAAGGTGAAAGCTGATGTTGATGCATCATATCTGTGTAGTGAAAGACTCTTTGTTCAAGTTGGTTCAAAGTCCAATTGGGTTTGGATGGAGTCTTGTTCTTGGAATACACAGCCTCAATGTGAAGAAGCCAACCCCAATCATTACCCGATGGATCGGTGTGCCAGAAAAGCACAAATTTATTTGTAGGAATTTCGAGGGGCTCTCGACCACCAAAACCAGGCCAGTTTTCACTTCCATCGCGTCCAGTGTACGAAGGTTGACCCCACACGTCATTGTATGAGTCATCTTTGTAAAACTTGATGTAATCATAATCGTGTTCGGTTCGACTACGTTCATCAAATGTGATTCTGAGCGAAGTTGCACCTTCGACCACAACAGTTTGATAAGCATCAATGCTCATGCCATACGGGTGGCCAGATTGATACATAATTTTATTGGATTTGGCTGGGGGAACTTGACCTGAAATTGGAGTTTGAGATAATGTTAACCATTGAGGCATCAAAGATGCAACCATTGACACTTGTTCTGTCATAAATGGCAATATCTTAAGCAAACGAACTCGAATGTCCAGCAACCACAATGGTAAATCGTCACGTAGTTCGAGAAGTTGACGTAATTCATCGACAAAGCTAGCATCGAGTAGTTCATATAGCTTAGCAACGTCTGGAGGGGACGAAGTTGTATCTGCAGCAATGGCTTCTAATTGCACGTACTCGAGCTTTGTTAAATCACTTTCAGGAACGACGCGAGCAGTATTTCCAAATGAATCAAGACTGACTATGATACCTTTCACAACAGTTTTAGGGTCTTCTAGTGACTTGTATTGAACTGTGTTGCCGACAAAGATGCCATCATGAGCACCACCAAGAAGTGCGACAGAACTAATAATCTGACGAACTTCATCTTGAGCTAAAGTGGAGTATGATGTCAAACGATGTAAATCGTCCACGATACTTTCTTCCAGCAAAAGCAAGGTGTCTATACGCTCAGAATAAATGCGTAAGAATCGTGCTAGAGTTGCCACTAACCAAACTGCATCTTGGAATGGAAGTGTAGATTTGGTAGGGTACATGTAGTGCCCCAAAAGCTCACGAACATAAGTAATAAGGTCTTTTTGCTCGAAAGGTAAAGTGGAAAACGCAGCGCTAACCATGGACATGTCCTGAAGGCTTGTAAGGACATTAATTGCAGCCACACGAACTTCTAAAGGACTTACTTCGGAGAATGCCATCCAAAGAACATCCTTAAGAGAACTCAATGGCTTCAGTAGTGAAGGTGATAATGGCACTACAGTCATAAATACACCAAGTGCGTGAAGTGGAATATCAATATCAGTGGCTTCAGGAGTGCCGTCAACAGTACTTTCGTCTTCGTCAAAACGTACCCAAGCCGATGCAGCATTTTCATGCATCAATCGAGTTTGACCAAACACAACGTTTTGTGCAGCTTCATGAATAGTATGTGTGAGAATAACTTCAGCATCGATCATAACTTGGAGGGATGATTCTTGTCGAAGTACCGTGATTTTCTGCCAAGACAACTTTTCTAGTGGCACCGAGCTTGTAGCAACAACTTCTTGACCAACTCGAATCTCAAATTGAGAAGTAAGATTGATATGAAGACTGCACACTTCTGACGTTGCACCTTCAAAGGAGCAAATGAGACCACTGGAATCACGGTCAAACGGAATAATTTCTTGAGTTGTCTCGTTGTATTTGAAGAATTTTGTTTGACCAGTCTTAGCACCTTCGCCAACCACACCATCGGCAGGCTGCCAGTCCACAGCAGCACTTGATCCATCCAATTTTTTCACCACACCGACATCACCAATGCTTAATGCTTCATCACTAGACATCGACCAGTTTGGTCCATGCTTGACACGGTCGCCAATTTTTAATTGCCGAATTGGTAATTCTTGGTGGAAGATAAAGAACTGCAACGTGAAAATGTCAGGAGTAATCAGTTCAAGAGGCATCGTGAGCATAATTCGTGGTAAATGTACAATTTCGGTACTGACAGGATCAAGAGGAAACAATTTTGCTGATACTTTTTCAAGATAACTTTGAAGCAACGAAATTAAGAGTGGTTGCAATGATGAAATATCTGTGAAAAATCGTGCACACCAAAGTCTTACAGTTGATTGTGCTGCAGAGCGAATTTGTGCATTTGTAGATAATAGCAGATCAAACACAAGTGGCAACAGATCAGGGATGAGTAGTTCAGCATCTC
Source organism: Thraustotheca clavata (assembly GCA_002081575.1). Lineage (NCBI taxonomy): Eukaryota > Oomycota > Saprolegniomycetes > Saprolegniales > Achlyaceae > Thraustotheca > Thraustotheca clavata. Next base: position 5,771 of record JNBS01001100.1, on the reverse strand, counting down.
TCGAGTCAAAATCAAGAGCTATCAATTTGAGTGCATTGGTAAGAAAGAGTGTGTTGGTAGAATCGTCTTTCAATAGCAGAGGCAAAGCACTGACAATATCCTTAAACGATTCTCGCACTTTTTGTCGAATAGTAATATCACTGCCATGAAGATTCCAATTTAAATGTACAGTAGAACTTGTATGTTGTAGGCTGGATGAATATGATTCAATCACGACAGCCCCTTTGTCGGAAGTATCTCTGACCGCAGAATCAAGGGCAAGTAAACCAAGACGGCGGTAATGTGCTCGCTGGTTTCGTAAAAATACAGCAGTCTTCATATCTCGAACACTAGTATCACTTTGGACAAATTCAAGAACTAATTCAGTCATTGTCTTGATATGAGAATCTCGGCCAGCAGCATTCTTTCGATACTTGATTAACTCTTTCAGATCTGTTGCAGCTTTGGCTTCATCAACTAGTGCATGCCATTTTTGCATCATGGTTGCATCATCACCTGAACGATGGCTGCGTGCAAATTTAGCTAAAGCACCCCAACGCTTTTTACTCATGCTTTGCTCTTCAGCCCCTGGACTGAGAGTCAATAAAAATTGAGCTCGTTCAACCACATTCGCACACAGAACTTGGAGAGATTCGTCTGACGCACCAGTATATGCTGATGGTTGTCGCTTGAGTACAGGTTTGGCCTCGCTTATTACAGGCTTAAGCTGAGCATCTCCAAGGTGGAACCAGTGACGCATCTTTTGAGCATTGCGCCAAGCTTTCAATAACATTGTACTTGGGTCATTTCGGATACCTTGGCTTAAAGCAAGAGCATCGATAGCCCAGCCATTATGGTACAAAATAGCAGCAGCTACAGCACGAACTGCACGATTTATGTAAGGAATAGAACCCTGGTCTTGAACAGTTTTCGACTTCAGTAAACGCGCGACTTCAGCTGCGGGACTTTCATCAGGAAGCTCAATAAGTTCATCGAGAAAAGTTTGGATTTGATCAGGCTTCGTTGTAATAGCATCATGGCGAAGTCCGCCTCGGAAGAGATCAGTCAGCAAGACTGAGCTATTCTCAGTTTCCACAGGTTGAATATTGCTCCATGTAGTTAATCCATGATAAGCAATGTCTCCCAAACACTCCAAAAGACTTTCTTCCAACGCTTCAAGCCAATGTAATGAACGAACTAGTCGTTCTTCTTTAGCTTTCGCATCAAATCGATATCCCCAATAATCTCCAGCATTTGATTCAGTGTGAAATACAATATAGCACTTGTTGCTAGGAATAAACAGCGGTGGGACCGACCCAACGCCTGGCCACACTTTATTGTCTCCATTACCGTAGTAGCGTTCGTCTCCGTAATAGGAGACGCAAGACTCATCAGTGTAAAAAGTAATACTGTTGTAATAGCCCTCTGTTGAAGATCTTTCGTCAAATGTAATAGTCATTGTAGTAGCTCCAGGAAGAACAAATTCTTTACTTTCATGAGCATTTGCTGGGTTTGGATGGATAGACTCCATGCTCTTAACAGCTTCAATGCAGGACACTTTTCGTTCATTTTGAGAAGTAAGAGTTGTTGTCATGGGCTTAATATTTTCAAGCAATGTAGACATGGTAATAACAAGTTGTTCAAGATCCTCTAGTGGTGGGGATCTGACATCACGCAAAATTACATTGACATGCTCCACGTAAAGACCAACAATTTGACCCACGAGGCTGTCCTCGAGAGCATCAACGTCGATAACTTTTGTTAAAGTAAGGGCAGCTTTCAGGATATGTTGACTTGCCTTAAAAAATGCATCAAGTGAGATTGATGCATTAACATAGCCGCCAATTATAGCTAAAGCAGAAGCAACAAGCAACTTTGTCATTTTCTTGCTGATTGAAACTAAGAACGCATCATTACTTTCTGTAATAGACTCTGCATTGATTTTTGTAAGATGAATGAGTTCAATCCACTCAGTAGAATTGACAAGATTGGACGAAATAAAAGCTTGCATCTTATCATGTGATGCCAAACGATCCATAATCAAACCCAATGTGGCACGATGACCCTTGTGTAGAGAATTAGCATGGGCTGCTTGTAGCAATTCAATTAGATATTTCCACTGATCATTAAGAGTTGAGTGAGATAGATCCAAACAAGCCACAGTCAACTTCTGAGTACTTTCAAGGAGACACTTATTCTCTGGTGGTGACTCAAGCAAGTTCGCCAGGATCTTGCCCAAGTCACTTTGGGCAACAAGAGCACCCACTGCCTCTGGCTTTTTAACGTGGTGCCAATGCTGCACATTAATTAATAATACTTTCAGAGGCACTTCAAGATATCGTTCTGACCTGGATTTGGTAATAATGGTCAAAAGAGACTTGAAAGTCATCTCGTGAAGGTCTACAGCGTTGACAATGTGTGTGTCTTCAAAGGAATCTTTGGCGACATACGCATTCACAATGGAGTTTAATTTAATGAAGAATCGATCGGTCAATGGCAAACTGGTATTGTCAATGCTGGTATCTGACGAACTCTGAGAATTGGCAATTTTAAGACCTTGGTTATAGTACGAATGCAGCCATTTTTCTTCGTGGCTGCTAGTTGCTGCCCATACCAAGTTGTTAGTAGAATCGTAAGAAATAGCCTTGGCATCAACATCAGCTTTATGGTGTCCAACTTCAATTTTTCCAGAATTCAGAATTGCGTGGAGACTGTGCATTGATCCAGAACCATTGTGTTGACTCGCAACAATTTCACGGCCATTTGTATAATAAAGCACATCAGAGCTACGGCGATAAAAGGCTTGTGCATCTGTTGCCATTGAAAGTTGCCAAGTTTTGTCGACATTCATGTCCGTCAGATTTGAAATCCGATTGACGACGAGTTCAGAAGCAGCAATGGTAGAAGCTGTGTACAAAGCAAAGCCATCAGTAAACCAACTTGTGTGTTCAGCGGGCAAATTAGTAGCTGTACCGACAGTCAAAGTTGACTTTTCAATCGGAAGCAATTTGCTAGCCTCTCCAACAGGATTAGCTTCAGTCTTGCTTGGAAGAATTGCAAGGTAGAGTTGATCAGCGACAACCAATACAGAGACATCTCCACTTTCAATAGACAATTCTTCTGAGGACTTTTGCGCATAGATCTTACCAGCAGCAGATCCATTATGTCCCGAACCAATTTTAACCAAGCCAGAAGTCGAAGACCAAGCAAACAAGTGCTTGCCATCGGTAGCTATTGACGAATACGTTTTATCGTTGTTTTCATCATCTTCAGATTTCGTACTATCTTCTAACACACGAATTCGTTTTGCTGCATCGCTTAGTAAATCAAGTTGAAATCGAACATCGTACGATTCAAATCTTTCGAGCACATCTTTGATTTGTTTTTCATGAGCTTCGTAAATAGATAAAGAAGCCAAGAAAGACTCATTATCAAGTAAATAAGCCAAACCAGCTAACAGAGGATGCAAACGACCTGTGGATTCACCTAAAGCAAGGAGCAATGTCAATGCAAACCATGTATCTGAAGCTGAGGATTCTGAATCAGATGTAATTGCAGTGGCAAAGTCAACAAGTGAATTGAATACAGCAAACTCAGCTGTGTTAGTCTGAATTTCAACCATAGATCGCGGTGGACAATCAAGAATAGAAGACAGAACTGATTGCATTCCACTGGCAAAAAGCATGGGCTCTTTCTTTCGGAAATATTGCATCATATCCAAATGAAAACGAGTCGATGCCATGGAAAAGATTTTTGCTGGAAACACCACAGGGTCATGAGCAGTGATTTTGTACGGTGACGTGATTTCCTGTAGGATTTCATCAGGCACAAGAGCTCTTCCAAGCAATTGATTATTTTTCTTGATGCAATAAGCTTTTTGAAATCGCATAAGTTGATCAGCAATTGAGTTCGAGGACATTGTGGTCAATGTTGATTCCCGTAATACTGCAGATGGGGTCACTGCATCAAAGGATTCCTTGAATGATTCCGATTGCTGGGGAAACACAAACAAATTAAGACGATCTAATTCATCACCAGAATATGTTCCTGGAGCAGGACCTGCGATCCGCTGAGCTTTAAGCTTGCCAAAAGCTTCAAGAATGCGGTCTCGATCTGCATCTGACTCTTCCACGAGAAGAGAGATGTATTCTTGAGAAAGAAGTTCTCCATCGTGAAGCACTTCCTGCGGTAGATGAGCCGCGTTCCATGCATCCACGCTCTTCCTCATCAATCGACTAATGACGTTGGTATCTCCGCGCCAAAATCATAAATTCCGGAAGGAGATGCCAAAAATAAATAGGAAAATGCCGAATTTAGGACGTCCGCTCCCAGATGTGCTTTGGAATAATCAGATTAGGCGAACTTAAGTGGACGTTCAGCTGGAAATTAAGATCTTTTGTCACATGAGTTGATTTGTCTGATCATTTTGACTTAAATGGTATTATTTGTATTGTTTAAAGTGACGTGATCCTTTGTATTGTTTCTAATCAACTAACTTGAGATAAAAAAAGATGGTTAAAATTATTGATAAAGTATACTAGAGATTTCACAATTGACAATTGTGAATCATTCAGGAAAAATACATGACAAAAATGTATGTTGAGAATGACAAAGTCACCATTTATCAATAATTTAACAATGGAATAATACTATTGCCAGTATTGCTTAAACCAAATTGACTTATCACATGCTACAAATGATTTCAATTTGTACAAGTGATTAAATGGAGGAATTCCCAAACAATTCAAAACCTTGTTTGGGAATCCTCGATTCATGTTGACTACCCCATGTACCACCTTCATACTTTAAAAACGTACGTCATGTTACCCAACGCTGTGCAATCACCCATTTTCGCAGTGTAGGTACGTCTTTTTGAACACAAGTAGATTTGGGTACATCGTTGATACTAATTATTTTCATAATTCACTTTGATATGTGAGGTACACAAGTTAATTTAGATCTATTTCAAATTGCAATCACATCATATTAAGTAAAGTGTAAAGAAATATACCATGTAAATCTAAATACTACTATTAATACTTCATTCATCAATCATTTCAAGGTTTACAAAAGAGCTTCACCATCCTTCATGATGTCCAAATCACCTTTTAAAAATAATTGTTAGACGCTTAGCAGCACTGAACTATTGTATTCTCCAAGAATTGTTTGTTTTGATAAATATTACATGGAATAAAGCGCGATAGTAAGAAATCACGTTGGTGTTCATGCTTGCTAAACAGTATGTGAAAAAGAAACAAGACGACCATACCACTTGATTTCCCATCAAAAATTCTTTCTCATAAAGTCTTCTCATTGCTATAATTCAACGTTTTCCTATTTAGATTATAGTTCTTATAGTACTGGCCCTGAGAGTATTTTACCCACATGAAAGTTCATTGCAATATTCAAGTCGTTGACTAAATTGTTTGATATCAATGTAATTCGTATCAAAAGTTGGTGTAATATTATCACGTCATTTCACAAAAGTAGAAATATTTCAATGCTCACGTAATATGCTCATCTAGATCCAATTCGATTGGAAATAAGTTTTTGTGTCAAAATTATCGTGTCGAAAACGTATCGATAAGATAGTATGCATTTGACAGTGCAGTGGCACAAACAAATCAGAAACATCAATACGAACAAACAATATATATTAAAATGGTTAAACATGAAAATATTAATACAATGCATCAACCTGCTGCTCAAGTGATGATAAAGCATCTTCCAGATTTTGCACAGTATCCCCAAGCCCAGCTGACTCAAAATCATGACGATGATTGTCAATTGCG
>JNBS01001099.1:0-13069 GCA_002081575.1 Thraustotheca clavata | reverse complement strand
TTGGAATTAGCGTTTGATCAACGAGCTAAGACCATTACGCTGGATCGCAATTTGAAACAATTGACACAATTTCCATTGCCGACAGGACAGGCTTTACCTGGAACAAATGAATTTATGATTATGACGGATGGATTTGATGCAAAAATGGACACGATTATGGCTACACCACATGCAAGTGATGCTATTTCAGTTGATACACAGGAGGAAGTGATGGATTTTACCAGAAATAAACAACGCTTTTGGATGTCAGATCAGCATGTCAAAGCATGTTATTCGTGTGATCAACCATTTACTTTTTGCCGCCGTAAACACCATTGTCGATCGTGTGGGCAAATTTTTTGTTATCAATGCTGTACACGACTTTCGGCATCATTTAAACCACCTCATGAATCTGTGCAATACTTGAGAAAACAACTTGTGTGTCATCCGTGCCATAGCCATCTTCGTGAAGGTCTGCATTTAGAAATTCTTGCCCAAGGCTCTCGTATGACAAACTCTACAAACTCAAAGGTTACAACCACAAAAAAGGCACTAGCTAAATCTATGGTTGCACCTGTAGTGACAGTATCGCCACCAACAGTATTAGTACCGCGTCCACCAGAGCCTTTGGCTAAAACTGGGGAGTCTGTGGCCAATTCCTTAATTGATGAACATGCACCAATGCATGACAAGCTAAAATACGACAAACAACTCTATACAATGTTTCCTCGTGTCCAACTTGTGCCATCGGTAACCCCAGCACCTCCTATGGTTGTTGGTCCAAGCCCTGAGAACGAATCCACTCTTCCACTTCGAAGACGTTCCGAGAGTGACCCAAGCTATTCCATTGCAGTTCGCAAAACTAAAGCCATATATACTATCCCAGAACATCCCAATGGTGTTCGCAGACAACGTTCATGCAGCCGAGATGACCCCAATCGACTAAAACAACCACCAAACCTTGTTCGAACTTCACGTACTGCCACAGAATTAATGGTTGAGGCATTGACTTTGGAACGATGCGACTCAAATTCATCAATAAATTCTTCTTCACCACGCCCAGCATCAGCGGCTCGAGTTCGAATTCCGCATTCCTCATCAGTATCATCAACTCACTTTAAGTCACCACTCATTCATTTGGGTCATGCCTGCTTGCAATCAACGGAAGTAGAAGGACTGCTTGATGCCCAAGCAGAGACTGAGGCTATGATGTCAAAGGATGCTGACAAATGGATTCATGAACGTATTTTAAAACTCTTGGAAGCTTCAAGCATCTTGACTCAATTGACGTACGTTGAGCAAAGCAAGTTTGTCGATAAAATTTTTGAATTTGCTAAGCATGCTGCAGCTACAATTGATGTTGGAGACGCACTTGATATCCTCAAGTACATTCGTATCAAGTGCTTTCCTGGAGGCTCTGTACACGATAGCTTTTTTGTTCACGGGATTCTATGTCACAAAAGTGTTGCCCGTAAGTCCATGCGGCAAAAGATTGAAAGCCCACGCATTCTCTTGGTGGCATCACCATTGGATTATCAACGACAAGTGGAAAAGTTATCGTCCCTCGAGTCTGTGGCTGGTCAGGAAACTGAGTACATGCGCATCGCTGTTGACAAGATTCGCACGTTAAGACCCGACATTGTTCTTTTCCAAGGTCATGTCCATCGTGTTGCCGAAGAACTTCTTGCAACAAGTGACATTGTGGTCGTGAAAAATCTCAAACTTCTTGATTTAAAGCGACTTGCTCTGGTCACAGGCGCAGCTTTATTAGCAAGTCCAGACCATGTTGATAAACTAGTTGGTGAGACTGTGCTCGGAGAGTGTAGTAATTTCCGTGTTTGGAACAGTGAGCTCCCCAAGTTCCATGGTATGTTAGAAGGTGACGATCACAAGCCCAAGCTTTTGACTCCAGCTACAAGAGCTTCACGCAAAAGAATCAAAAAGCAAAGCATTATATTTGAAGGTGGTAAGTACAGCAAAGGTTGTACAATAGCTCTTCGTGGTGCGGCTGAAAATGTACTAAAAGAAGTTCGTGAAATCCTCCGTATTACAATTCGAACTGCTTATCACTTACGTTTGCAAAGAAGTGTTCTGGTGACTTCAGGCTTTTTGCCTTCTACTGAGCCTGCAGATTTCCGTCATGAATGGTTTTACACCTCGAGCTCCATGTACCTTGCTTTGAATGACAATTCACTCAGTATGCGTGCTGCTTTAAAAGAATATCAAACTCGATGCCGTCATTGCAAAGAAGACAAAGATGTTTCCCACCGTTCTAACATTGCAAACACTATGGAAAACCTCGTGTCAATGCGCCATCGTAGCTCTGACACCGATCGAAAGCCCAAAAAGCAAACTCCAGGAAGTATTTGTCATTGTCCAAAAGGTCTTCCTACAGCAAATCGCAATACTATTGTACTTTCGACGTGCTGGAGCCGATTGGATGATCAAGTTCCATCCCCAGCTCAGCTAATGGAAATTGAATTTTATTCTGACGGTGATTGCACACTTCTACAATTTCTGAGCAAGTATTGCTTTGACACTGCAGCTGCGGCATTCAAACAAGCTTTCCGTACACAGCGTTTATCCTTTTCGCATGATCTTGGGCGTGTAATTGTTCAAGTAATTCATGAGCCACATGCAAAGTCGAAATCAAAAGGACCAGGACAAGAGCTTTTATATATGTTTAACTTTACAACCAAAGTTGTTCAGAGTGAAAAACCTTTGATGTGGATTGCTACCGATAGTACCCCTGCACATATTTACACTGTTGTTCCCCAAGATATGTTACATTATTCCTTTGGGAAATTTATTGAAGATATGCTGTACCTCCAACCTTTAAGTCATGATGCTCGATTTTTCCCACAACTCCCAAATGCCCGTGATCCATCTCTGGTAAGATATTTCGCTTGTTCAGGTGTTGTTGTATCTTTTACTTATGAGCCTATTCACCCCGTGTTGCACTTGGCACTACGTCCAGCACTTTGGGGTGATGATCCTGTTCCAGCAATCGATATTCAAGACATCGAAGAACTTGTGCATGTTGCTGACGAAGTTTTGGAAATGACCACAGCCAAAATTGAGGCTGCCCTAGAAGATCTTGCACGAATCGCTGAAATGCATGGTCTTAATGTTCAAAAGCCGGAAACCAAAGATGGCTTGGGAAAAGACCATAATGATCTTTTAGTGTGGCACAAAAAGACATTGGGTGATTTGCGAATTCGGCCTCCTGCGGATGTTTTTGAGAAACAAAAACTTTTTCGTGAAATTTATGAAATGGCAGATAAAATGTGTATAAAACTCCAAGAAAACTCCAATAGCTTTACATTTAAAGAGGGTGCAGTAGAAGCTGAACCTGCCCCAAATACCTTACCAGGCCATTGGTTCGATGTAACTCTTGGTGGTCAAAGCTCATCTGCATTTGGTTTACCTTTGGAACAATTTAATTCTGAATTTGCAGATCATGCAAAGTCTTCACCGCTCGATATTGCTCGCAGTTTTAATCTTAATAGGGTAGTTGACGATACGGCTGGGCAAAAAGACTTTGTCATGGCAGTTCAAAATGGTGAAATCCCATCAAGTAGTAAAGATCACTTTGAACGCTTTGGGCAAATTGTTGTCTTTCCTGAATACAGCGATGGCAATGGATCATCGGTACCTGATATGGACTGGTCGCATGATGGGTCGAGTTTATCACATTCCCATTCTTTCAACCGTACTCAAATTGTTGGAACTAACGCTATTGCCAAGAAAGGATCAACTTCATTTGATCAATCTCATTTATTTGTTGTGCCAAAATCTTTGCTTTGCTGGCATCCAAGTTTACCCAAGGGTGTTAATGACACGGTAGTGTTAGTTAATACATCCCAACCAACGTCGGCAGTCGCTTATTCGCTTTGCTCTGTGGAGTACACAGACCAATTGAATGAATCTTTCTCTAAACAAGGAATTGATATTGTTCTTGGATCAAATATGTCAGCTGAAGATGTGTCCAAAGGAATGCTTCAGGCACTTCGTTCAGACCGCAGAAGCAATGTGGATCATTTATTTGTGGATGAAAACAATTACCAACCAGCGACAAAATTCAGCTGTAAATCTTACTATGCCACTCAATTTTACGCTCTACGCCAACTATTATACAAGGACCAACGTAAATACATTGAATCGCTTTGTAAGTGCGAATTGTGGAATGCAAGTGGGGGTAAATCTGGTGCTGGATTTGTTCGTACAAAGGTATCTTGTCTTTAATCAATGTATTCTAATGTGAATAGGATGAAAGGTTTGTGTGCAAAGTCATCCCTTCCAACCAATTGAGCATGTTTTTAAATATGGCATCGAGCTACTTTGAATATATGGCTAAAATGATTGATGAAAACCTTCCTACGATGCTTGGAAAAATCGTAGGTGTATATCGTATAACAATTACAGTAAGTTTTTCATTTGTTTTGTGGCGTTTTTATCTATACAATAGGACTCGTCAAGTGAGTCGACTTTATGCTTGTTGGCCATGGAAAACTTGGTTTATGGTCGACGTGTTGATTATCTGTATGATTTAAAAGGAAAGCTTGAGGGACGATTTATTGATAAGACAGACCATCAAGTACTTTGGGATCGTAATTTCGTAAAAATGACCAAAGGAATTCCTCTTCCCATGCAAGAATCCGCAATGATTCTTATGAAAGAAGCTATTTTACATGACACAGCCTTCCTGTCAAGTCAAGATGTTACTGATTATTCGTTATTGATCGGCTATGACCATGAAAAACAAGAAATCATAGCTGGGATTATCGATTATATTGTCAAATATGATCTTTTAAAGCGACTGGAACACCATGGTAAACGATTGCTACAAGATGAAGGAGAAATCACAATTCTCAATCCAAAACAATATACAAAACGATTTCGCACAGCTATGGCAAAATATTTTACCGCAGTTCCATCGCGATATACAATGGTAGCTAAGGCAACTACTGAAAATGATTAAAAGATTAGATATAATAACAAATATGGTCAATATTGTCTATAAGAACTTTACTATGAAAATAGTGTTAGTTCCCTTTCTATTATACTAAAGTATAAAACGATTCACTATATCTCATTTCTCTAAGCTAATCTATTCCTTGTTTATTCTATTAACTTTTAGAATACAGTACTACTTGTCTTGAAAAATGCTCGATTAGATTGATAATCGCATTGATCTTCAAATATCATTTTCATTAAGCTACTTGACACTATTTTCCACACTCAGAAATGAAAATATAGTGTTAATTGCTTTCCACAAAAAACTCAACAGACTTGCAAAAAAAGACAATTGCGCCTGTCTGTCAGCTGATACTTCACTCGATCAAATTCTTGTTGAAATGCCTTATCCCCTTCGCCTTCTACAACCTCATACGACCATTTTACTGTACAATTAGTAATAATTCCTCTTCGTGTTCTTTGATTGGTCAATTCTCATCCTTTGCCCAACATAGCGCAATTCCTCTTCAAAATCAACATGTCATTCTTTGTAATAGCTTGTAACAAACAATGTCGAGAAGACACAAATGTTCATGCTTTCACACAATCTATTCACGTCCAATATCCATTCACGATCGTGCATATATGATTCTCACTTTCTACTTATACTTGATTTTAGTATAGAACGTCCAACAACCGATCGGCGTGCTCGAAAAAGGCGCCTATCTCATTGGTTGGTCAAAGCATCAGATGGATTTGATTGGATCACTCTTTTCATTGGTTGTTTGTATTCTCTATACAAAGTTAAAGTCAGTCCAATGAAAGCCAGCACCAAGTCATTTGGGGTTTTCGACCGACGATCGCATCAACATGTCGGACACAACGATCATTATAATCATCGTTGTTCTTGTGGTGATTGCTGCTGTGGCTGCTTTCTTTATCTGGCGAATGTGTTCTAAGAAGAAGGATCGTTCGGGTGATTATGTCAATCCAGAACGATTAAACACAGGAAGTCGTGAAAATCGGACTCTGCCACGTACAAATACTGGTGGCACCAACAATTTTGGCACTGCTCGTGGCATTACAGAGAAGAAATTGCCTACTGCTGCACCTGCTGTAGACCCATCGGATACTTTGTTTCCAGAATTAAAGCAATATCGTATTGACCACAATGAAGTTTTGTTGACACGAGCAATTTCTCGTGGTGCATTTGGTGTCGTTTGGCTTGGACATTATCATGGTCAACCTGTAGCTATTAAACGTATGATTGAAGGCGATGATGAAGCTGTATCGTTTTCCAAGGAAATTCAAACAATGGGACGATTGAGTCACCCAAAGATTGTGCAATTCATTGGTGCTACATGGACATCGGGATATGATCTTTCAGCTGTGACGGAATTCATGGATGGTGGTGATGTACGTGGTCTTTTGGAAAACCAAAAGATTAATCTTACGTGGAAAAATCAAAAAATTGGCATTGCCATTGATGTGGCTGAAGCTCTTGCTTACCTTCATGGTTTGACACCCAAGCTCATCCATCGTGATCTTAAATCAAAGAATGTCATGTTAACTGCAAATATGGTGGCCAAATTATCGGATTTTGGGCTCAGTCGTAATCGCAGCTATGAAGAAACTTTGACTGCTGGGGTTGGTACTGTCCGGTGGACTGCTCCAGAAGTTATGCTTGGTGATATTTACTCGGAAATGGCCGATGTCTACTCGTTTGGTGTTGTTCTATCAGAACTTGACACACGTGAAATTCCTTTTGAAGATCAAAAGAGTTCAAAAGCTGGTGGTGCACCAGACATGTCAATTGTTGTCAAAGTTGCTCGTGGTGAACTTCGTCCAAGCTTTTCACCTACTTGTCCTCCATCAATTCTTCAAGTGGCTAAAGCTTGTTTGCAATTTGATCCTGCTCTTCGACCTTCCAGTGCTCGCCTTGTCGAGATGCTTCACAAAGCCAAGCTTGAATTTACTCTTGCTGAAGATGAATAAATTGGCAGTGTAAAAAATTAGCAATGACTTATTCTTTGTATTCTTTCTATTAATCAAAGACGCATATACTGTCAATCGTTAAGCAACATTTATTATACACAAATACTCCGTACAACCCAAAAAAGTTATTTTGTTAACTTTTACCATAGAGAAATATATCCTCTCATAGTATTTCATTTTCTATGTCATGCATTTTAACTTTACAATTGGCACCAATTTTTGTTTGGTAGTTTGTTGAACTCTTGTATGCATTCATGATAGTAGGGGATAAAATTTCTTTGACATCAACAACTCCTTTGCGGTGTGTAGACGCACAAAAGGCTTTAATAATCCAAAGCACGCCACTAGCACCAAGAGCATTTTCGATTAAATATAATATCTTCATGTGCTCTGTTTCGTGAAGTGCAAGACTTAATGCAATAGCTCCATCAAAGTCAATATTATTGCTAGCCAAATCAGCAACATCGAGGTGTATGAGCACGGGACTTGATGCATAAGTACCAATTGATCCAATTAGGTTATCACCGAGGTCAAGTCTCGTAAGAGATTTGCAATGAGGAATTTCATCACTGAGTGCCATCGCAGTTTGATAAGTTAGTATTTGCTCTCTCATCCATAAGCTTTCAAGTCATTTACTTTTAGGTAAAGCAATAGTAATAATTTGACCACCAGTGTCATTAATCCCGTTGCCTTCTAGTCGTAATCGACTAGTTGTGGTAAAATACCAGCTATTATTTGGCATTGATTTTTGTTTAGTGGATGGAATTGAATTTTAAGCCGATTCAAATTTGCCAAGCTTAATAGTGCTTGAGCCAAATATCCTATGTCATAGATATTGCTATTGGCATTATCTTCATCATGGTCATTAATCGTAAGCTTTCGAAGTTGTGAGTTTTCAATCGCTGACTTAATGTGTTGAAGTTCTGAAGGTGTACACGTGATTATTTTTATTGACTTGAGAGATGATGGAAGTATACGCTTTTTGCCTAAGAATTGAGCTCTTAAACGAGTCCCAAGGTCGATATGGGTAAGAGTAGATGATTTTGTGATAGCTTCAAACAAGATTTCTCCATGTTCGTCCAGCATAATAACATCTTCAATAAAAATTCTTGTCACTGGTTTTTCAGCAAATCCAAGAAGCTAAACTTGCAATAGAGTAATCCCAATTTACTTCAATACCAAAGTAAAGGAATGAAATGCTAGTCACGTTGGATTTGGAAAGAGCAACAACAAGCTTTTTTGGTATATGGTGGACTAACACGTTCCCAAGTGCAAGAAAAGTGTCTTAAAGCTGGCATTGATGTAAGTGCTTCATAAGCACAGTCAATCTCAGCATACGCCCATTTATAAAAGAAATATCAATTGATTCAATGCGTTCTTGCCATTTCTGAAGCACAGTACAAAATTCATCATAACTTGGAACAGATAGTAAATGAACTTTTGTAGCTCCAGCCATTAGGATCATTATTTGCTTTTAAATATCTGAAATTCCAAAGATGGAACCAGCACTATTGCTTTATTTAATACATCAGCAAGCTTTTGGCCAAGTAAATCGCGTGGTATTTCAATAGAAGGCCAAAGAATCTCGGTTAGAAAAAGCATTGTGCAATTCTGTTATCTCTTATATTTCTTTTGACACGTTAACTGTATTGGCACTCGTCAATACGATTCAAATTAAGGAACGATGTATTAATGCAGATTTGCTTATAAAATCTAGATCTCTTATGCATTTCATTTTTTCCTATTCATTTTCCTGTTTTACAATCTAGATAACATCGCTGACTTTGACAACCTTAGTCACATTTCACGATGTTTTTGCCGGAAGATCAGCAACAAATTTCAAGAGCGCTTTCAATGGTTCAGACAACATATTCTACGTAAGAATATTAACATAGACTTAGAAGACATGCTAAATGTAGCAATTCGCTGTACAAGTTCAGGTAATAGCAATGGTATCAACTTTGCTTTTTTTTCATATTTTCAAAATGTGACAATCTGATGATTGTCAAAATTGAAATGGACACAAATAGTGTTACATATCATTATGATACATTAACTTGTCAATGATGATTGCATTTAATAATCTTCTTCTTCGTCTTCTGATAATTCGTGATTATTTTTATTTAAATTAATGTTTTCTCTTATCCAGGCTTCGTTGTCCCAGTTTCTTTCTGGTATTGACTTTAACACACACCATGATTTGACTAGCTTAATGAAACTATTAAATATTGCGGATGACCTGGCACATCACAGCTCGCAGATCGATGACAGACATGGCATTTACACCAGGTGGTAAAATCGCAGCTGGTGGAATCGACAAAATCCGTCATTGTCTAATGCAATGTTGATGGCTGCACCATTTGCTTGGTTTCTAAATGACTGCGTTGCCACTGGAGCTGGTAATTGATTTTGATGAGCGTAGTTTAGAATGTCGTAGAGGCAATACGACATGGCTCGAGCCCTTTCAATGACTTTTATGAGGAGCACATATTGAATTCCAGGGTATTCCAGCCACCAAATCGCTGCTCGTTCAAGACTCGCCCAGGGCTGAGCTCTTCCAACCTCGACAGCCAATGTGATCCAATCTTGAATCTCATGGTTACTTCCATTATTCAAAACCGGCGGGGGTGTTCTACCAGGCGTATCTCGCAATGGACCATAAGTTGCATCAGCTTCTTTGTCGGGATTCCCACCGCGATGGCATGTCGTAGAACCTTTTTTGCCAAATTGGCGACCGTCGCCACATGAATGCATGAACTCATACTCGAATTCATGGATGGTGCTTTCATGCACAGCTGAAATTGGATACTCAACAATCAAAAGTTGACCTTCCAAGAGTTCGACACATCGCAGCGGAATCGGCAGATTTTCATGTCCGAAATATCTGTTGAACACGTCTACATCAATCCCATCACACACAACGTAAGGCGCAGCTTCTTCTTGAAGAAAATACTGTGCGATCTCATTCATATCGAGATCTTGCACGATGGTTCGAAGTTGAGTGACTGAAGTACATGGGGCTGCAGAACTCGACGTAGAAGTGTTCGCGATGCACTTCCGTTTGCTCTTTGGAGCATAGTACGCCTCGTCGCTGTGAAGCATTCTTTTGCACTCCAAAACAGTGTTTGATTTTATTAACTAATGATCATACTGTTAAAGAAAAGTATATCCAGTGGAATTGACACTGGATAAACACACTGTATCAAGTGCACTCAATAAGAGTAATACATATGTACATAAATCATTAAATGCTGTTTCTAATCAACTGGGAGTAAATGAATTTTATATTATATATATAGTACATAAATTAAGATCTGATAACCAGGACAACAGCCAAAGGATTTCTATCCAAAGTTAACTTGTGAATAGTATGTCTTTTTGTATATTTGTCTTGTTAACTTTTGGAGGGTTATATTTCGTCGGGGTGGGGTGGCAAAAATGTAAACTTTGTGTATGATGTCTATTTGTCTTTTAATGACTTTATGACAAAAAGACAAAGTTATAAACTTATATTTTTATTGAGAATGGGGTCAGGAGTAATTACTAAAGATCGAGTTTTATGGTTTTATAGCTTTGACAAAGTAAATTATAAAAAGCGAGTTTTGTATTTTTAGAGTTTTGAAAAAAGTTATAAAGTTAAAAAATAGAGTATTGTATTTTAGAGTTTTGTTATCCAGTAAACTATAAAACTAATAATTTGATCTCTTTTAATAATAATAAAAATATCAAAACTACATAACTCTAAAATTGCAAATTTGAACTTTAATAATTGTAGTAATAAGGTTAACAAATTTATGTGAAAGTTGTTAAGTGTTTAAATAGCTTTAATTGAGTCTTTTACTCGTGTTATTTTTGTGGACCGAAGCGCAACGAGAGAAGTAAGATACTTCAAATCTTCTCTTCTCACTCACTGTTTTTAGGTTAATGCAATTTGTAAGTCATTAGACCATCCCATGTTAACAACAGAATAGGTTCAACGTTTTCTCGGATGTCATCCGATACTTACTGTACGAACTGCTCAAGTCATAACCCATACAAGAAACGAGGTGACTCTAGATGTTATCCAAACTTTTTTTAATTTATTAGTGAAAATATTTTTCATCTACAATTATTAATCTAGATGAAACGAGGAATTGATAACAATAGAAAGTCCAAAAAGGTTATTAGTTTGCCAGAGGCTAAGAGCCCATGGACACATTACTACTCATATAAGCCTCGTTGTTTGGGTGATGCAAATGGGCTCGTTATTCCGCCTCTTCATATCATTGAAGACACAAGATTGTCCTTGGAAGCATTATCCATTTTTGCCTCAGAAAATGTGTATATTACTACTTCGCTTGAAGGCTAGATGGCATCAGTTGTTTTTACAATGTGACTGAATTTTTTTAACCAAACTGTTCCACCAACTATCAAACGACTGATTGTATCATTAAAGAATGGTTTTAGTTCTCGTTTTACTCTTGAATCGATCAAAAAAGCCGAATGAGTAAAGAGTATTTTACTATGCTTACCTGCAAACGCCGCTCATATCCTTGCGCCATGAGATTTCTATGGCTACTGTGGATGATGGTTTGTGCTCCTTATCAAAATCTAAAGCAATCAAATTATTTATGAATGCATGGGATGTCCATACAATTGCTAAAAATGCCAAAGGTGGGTTTAGAGTAACAAATATCAGGAGAAGATTATTAATTGCAGGGTTCCTTGCCGATATGATACATCATGGGTTTAAAATAAGGAAAACATTCGTGTTAATCTTTTGAACCTACCTTGTGTACCGTCAGTGGCTAAACGTAGACGTAAAACTGTCAGTATCGTAGAAAAGAATTTTAATACGAAGCTCCATGTTATTGAGACATCGAATACCTTAGTAAACAATGAAAGCAATACGATTAGCGATGATGCGAATAGTACTACGAGAATGGACGAAATTTATGAGCTATAATTCTTAAATTCAATGCAATCACAATATTCTTGAGTTTAACATGCTAATATGAAGTTAAAAGGCCATTTGATAAAAATTGAGTGATCTGGATAAAAGAGTGTTGGTTAATACACTCTGCAAAAATGACATCCAAAAAACCTTTGTCTAAACAAATTTTGACCATCGCAAAACCTAACGAGTGAAAATAGCCAACAGGTTAAATCATATACACTACTTTTGATGATAAATGGTATATCTTCCGAATACAGGTTTTAGAAATAAAATTGGCTAAATATTTATTCAGGTAATTCTAATTGAATCAAAAAATGGTTAACTACTGATTATTTATGTTATCATTATTTTATGATAATTTTGGATTGTATTTAATGCATTTAAAGAAGGTACTAATTCGACAGAGGTTGTGCTATCAATATTGTCAAATACTGTGCAATTAGTATTATACTGACCCTCTCATTGCCTTGTGCAAGCAACTTTTTTTCATCCTGAGCCTGAAAGAATGCCTTTAAGGCTTCCAATGGTTCTGTAAGACCATTAATGGGAAAGCATGCAAGAAATTTGAAATATCTTTGGAGGCTGGAATAAAAATTGCATTACGCTCAAGCAGTTCTGATGGTAGATTTTCCCTTTCATTCCCTCGTGATTTCTTCACTAATCGAATTGTGACAGATTTCACTCAAATGATGAGCGACACCATCATAATTTTATGATCACTTTAATTTTACGTTAACAACATTAAACAAGTTTATGACAATTTATGGAAATATCAGCCAAATTACTTCATATATGATGATTCTGTGGTTCTTTTGTCCATGCAAAATGAAAATCTAAAGCAAGAATTGTCTTGTGATTATTTATGAGGATGTTGAAGTTGAGCATTTTCATATCATTATTTCATTGAAATTTTCCATTGTGGATAATAATTTGATACGATTAAAATTAGCGTATGCGTACATTAATTTCACAGAATTAGTGTAGGATTTATCAACCAATAGAAATCATTTTGGAATATTGATGACATTGATCCAACACTGTATTGCTTCATTCATCTCCTCCTCCAAGGACATTCAGAATTTCCTTACAGCATTTCCTCATGCTATGTTGTCTGAGCCATTGAAAGCATTGCTGGAGCTCTATGAAATGGTTCACACAAGAAAATTTATTTGGCCAAGCTCAAATGATGACGACGAGAAAAAA
>JNBS01001098.1:0-16694 GCA_002081575.1 Thraustotheca clavata | reverse complement strand
CTAAAACACATTCCTTAGACCAAAAAGCTTCATTAGACCATACATCTGCCTTCCATGCCACTCTACAATACGTGCTTGGACGAACAACGCGGAACTGCGTCAATAAGCGGCTAAACTCTGCTTCGTCCATTTCCTCCAAGCTAAAATGTGTCAAAAAGAGGTATTGTACAGTCTACAAGGACGCAACTGTACAAAATATATCATGCCGTCTAAGTATGAAACTGTATACAAAAAGGGTATTTTTCATGACAATTGTAGGTTTTGGTATATTTACGGGAATTTTATTGTAAATTTGGCAAAAGAATGGCGACGGCACCAATGAAAGAATCGTCAGAAGAAGGCAAAAAGCGCATTAAATTCAGCTATGAAGAAGACATGGAGCTTTTACGTCTTGTTTACAAGCATGAACCTTACAATGCAGCTCATGGTAGTGTGTCTGAAAAGTGGGAACAAATCCGAAGTGAATTATGTTCAAACCATGAAAAGCAATTCACCGCTCGTGCCTGTAAAGATCGATTTGGGATCTTGATGCAATCAGGGTTCCGCTTTAAAGAGGTGCCAACGACACAAATGATTGAAGAAAGCTCACGATTAATGCACATAATCCGCCATCGTGTTGATGAAGTCAAGTTCAAAGGCAAAGGAAAACTTGAACGCCCATCCATGGAAGTTGTAGTGAACCATGAAGCTGTTGAAGAAACGAATCCACCAGCTCATAACACAGGATCAAGTGAAATTGGACTTGCATCGCCTGATATCAACATGTTCTTTCGACTACTTGAAGGACAACTACGATTAAATGCTCAAATGCTTGATGATGCGAAAGAAGAACGACAACTTAAACGTCAAAAACTCGAATTTGAACAACGACGCTTTGAACAAGAGATGAGCTTTCGTATTCAAGAAGCAGAACGTCGTGATCGTCGAGATGCCGAAGAACGTGTACAACGCAGGGAAGAGTTTCGTCTATTGATGGAACTTGTAAAGGAAAGTTTGACAAAATGATATTCTATCAAGTACATATCTCGTGAATTCCCTCTCCTTCTCTAAGAGTCGCTTACACGCCATCTACTTGCTGAATTCAATCGAGATGGAATCAGCTTTTTACATGGCGAATGAATGCGACACGCATCTCCATGGCTTTTTATGTTGCGCTACATCTCGAGGCTTCTGTGTAATCACCTGATCGACGAAGGGACAGTACAAGCGTCTTGTGTGTGTGTCGGTGATCATGAACATGTCATTTCTGATACAAGTAGGACAATTAAGACGATCGAAATATATGATTTCTTAAATACTAGACCCATTCATCATGAGGTACAGCTTTCATCAAACGATACGAATGATTATGTCTCTATATAAATCACATGATTCATTAAATCGAGTAAAAGATAGCATACCTCAGTAATCGCCATGATCGTCTCAATATCAAGAAATGGTTGTGTTGACAGAGATGTCATAAACGCATTCATCAGGTTTAATGGAGTCTCAAAGTGCATGGACGATAGCACGATTTCCTACATTCGCCATAAGTTTCCACATATAAATCTTTCATTGCGTACAATATGTTGGTATTCCGATTCATACATATCGACTTCTGTAGAGATATAACTCACATACTCCATTGGGGACACTTGCATTTTGGACGGTCCCTTGTCCACGGCCTCTGCCGTCTTCATTCGCCGGACAGAGTTTTTAGTTTCTTGGTAGATTTCATACATATCACATAGTAAATCTTGTACTTTTCGTGGATATGCACATAGTGTTCCATACGTGTCTTCTGTAAGGTAGACATCGAGATATCCATTGCCACCAAAGCCACGAGGGCCGATCAATTCAATGCCCTCGTCTTCCAAAACGGGCGGACGAGTACCAAGGATCCATGCACGACCAACTTGGGCTTGATACGCATGGACAAGCTGTACTAAACGATCATGAGCTGCCTGCCACTGCTTACACTTGCGGCGGAAGCGCAGGTATCCTTCCATTTGCGATCTGACAAGTGTGCTGCTGCGTACAGTACTTGGAAGAAGCTACTACTCTTCCCCACCCACGTGCAAATGTAAAAACAAGGTCAATCGAAAGGACAGAACTTGTTTCTAAACACTTGAAGATGATGCTAAAGAAGAATAATGCAACCAAGAAGATGAAGATTCCTACAAGGAATGGATATCAATGTGGCATTCTTGATATAAATGTAAAAAACGTACTTTACATTAAAGTTTTATGTTATCCGAACATTTGAATACGTTTTTTGAAATAACGTATTTGTGATTAAATAGTTATTTTTTAATGTTAATACAAAAATACTATAATATTACATTAATTTATAAAAGAAAACATTGTGATTGGCTCAATATGTCCGGATACGATGACTTGTAAGTGGTGGCGAGGAGTTAATGGCAGACAAGCATTAAGATGCATCGAATCGTTCGCTTTCCACGCTCAGCACGTGCATTGAGCCGTGGATTCTCTGATGAAGCTGCAGGTAAACGTGGCAAAGCTAAGCAACGTTTGTTCCAACAAGCATTGGATCAGGTTCCATTAAAGCCTAATGTACCAACGGAAGGAGAAGAAACTGAACGCCTCTTTTTTAGTGATAAGGAATTGGATGCAGAATATGGTAAATATGAAGCTGTCATGGAAACAAAAGAAACAAAAGAAGAATATGAAAGCGATTATACACCATTGAAAGGTCGTGTTGAAAATGAAATGATCATGGCTGATAAAACATGGCCATTGACATCGGGTACGGATTTGTTTATGGATTTGATTCAAATTCCATCAACTCCATTTGATGATGAAAAACGTGCTATTGTGAACAAGGAAGCTTTTCGTCGTATGGGCTACACATCGATTTGGGATGTTAAACTTCCTGAAATCTCTGTGCAAATTCCTGAAGATCATTCTGATTTCAATGCTCTTACTATCATGAAGCAATCACTTATGAACAATGGACGCATTAAGATGGAAGACAAGAATGAAATCATGGAAATGCTTTTGGACGAAATCAACCGCTTAAATGCCGACACCACCGATTTGGTTCCAGGCATCAACTTAGACGAAGATTAAATAATCCATGTATCCAATACAACGTAGCACTGGTACTCGAATTTCCATTTCCTACATTTATCTCTATTCATTTCACATCTAATCTACAAAAAAATCTTCATCTAATCTAATCGTCAGTGCCATGGCAATCTTCTGCAACATCCATTACCCTTTATTATGATCTCCTTATTGTGCCCAATGTACGATGTACGCTATACGTACATTCTGTACGGAGTGTACGATGAAGGGCGCATTTATGGGCACTTCCATTCATTTTCGTGATGCAAAATTGTTACTATCCACAGCGAAAGCCTCTTGATGCGACCAAGCCCATTGTCAAAGCTACAACTCGTCCTAATGACCGTGGATACGATGAATTCCGAGCTTGTTTCATGCGTTGTGGTGTCTTAAGTAAAGCTGCTGGCTCTGCGTATGTCGAACATGGTCAAACTCGAGTTGTTTGTGCTGTTTATGGTCCACGACCTGAAGTTAACATTAAACAGCGTGGACAGCCATTGTTTTGTGAAGTTAAATTGCCTGCACATCCAAAGAAACTAGATGAATCAATTAATGATCTCGAACTAGAGTATGGGTATTTGCTTCGTCAAGCTTTAACGCCATCGCTTTTACTTGAAAAGTTGACAAAATGCCAAATCAGTGTTCATGTTGTTGTACTTGAAAGCGATGGCAGTGAACTTAGCACAGCAATTACATGTGCATCGTTGGCTCTAGTAGATGCAGGTGTTGAAATGATTGATACCGTGGCTGCATGCACAGCAGGACACTTGGACGATGGCACAATCGTATTAGATCCTACATTAAGCGAAACCAGTGGACATGTTATGGTAGCATTTATGCCTGCACGTGGTCAGATCACACATGTGATGCAAAAAGGAGCTATGTCTTATCCTAAAGGACAAGAAGCGATTGAACTCTGTTCTGATGGATGTGCGGGTGTTCTTAGCACTATGATGCGTACTTGTATTACAGAAAGCTTGCGTTAAATCTTGATAATATGAAAACACAACCTAAATTCGTCCAAGATTACTCGTTACATAGATCTTGAAGGGATGCAATCCATTCGATTGAAGTGTAGCTACATTGCGATTCTGAATGGGAATATGGTATCTAAAGCTTTCTGGAAATGGAAATTGCGAATATCTATCCTGTTTCTGCAAGAGATAGTGCGAAGGATGACAACTGGGCGGGTTCCAATTACCAAAATACTCAATATCGATCTCCTCATTTCTATCTCTTCTTCTTCACACATACACGCGAGACACCAGCGGATCAACTGTGCGCAACATGTTTTCTGCTCTAGAGCTCTACAATTACTTAAAATAAGTAATCTTACGGGTCTTCAATGGGGCCCATCGCATGCGCTTATAGTAACCCGTGAAGAGGGCAGTGACAAAGAGGCCAAAGCACCATTGCATACCCATCTTCTTTCGTTCATCATGTTCAGGTTCAGCAGCCCACGACAAGAAGCAAGCAACATCCTTGGCCATTTGAGAAACAGTGGCAGGGGTACCATCTTCGTATTCGACTTGACCATCGCTCAAAGGTTGAGCCATGGCAATCATACCACCGCTGAAGTATGGGTTGTAGTGAAGACCAGCACCAACTTCATTGCCTTCAGGAGCAGGTACGTAACCAGTCATCAAAGCGAAAATGTAGTCAGCACCAGCATGGCGAGCCTTGACCATCAACGAGAGATCAGGTGGAACCGCACCATTGTTAGCAGCAGCAGCGGCTTCATCATTGGCGTATGGCTTTGGGAATGGATCCGAAGGCTTACCAGGGCGATCGAACATTTCACCTTCGTCATTAGGTCCATCCTCAACTTCGATATCAGCAGCCAACTTCTTGACCTGTTCTTCAGTATGGGTAACACCAACTAAATGACGGAAATGAATCTTGTCCAACGAGTGACAAGTCGAGCACACTTCCTTGTACACTTGGTATCCACGGCGAACCGAAGCGTAATCAAACGAAGTCAATGGTCCTTGGTGCTCGAAACCATAATGAGGCGATTCAATGCAATCATCGCTCAAAGAGGTCACACCAGTCATAACACTGGCACCCACAAGCGTAGCACTGGCAGCAGTAGCAGCCTTAGCTCCATGAGAACGCACCGATTGAGCCACACGTTGGAACATCTTCCTGCCTTCCCAACAGCCTTTTTCAGAATAAAAATGGACTTTGCCTCAACACCACTCATGTGATCTGGTTGGTTCAGTTCACCTTTTAAAATTAAATTATATATTTTCACAAGTTATATTTTTATATAAGTTTCTTATTATAAAACCTCTATCCATTCTATATCTATTATGATACATTATTAAATCACAAAGGTCGCCTAACCCCGTATTCATCCGTAGTCAGTTGACTGAAAGGAGAAAAACCTCTCAAAGATCATACTACCTGTAGGTTTTATGTTGATTTGGGCGAAGCTTATGGAAGCAATATCGTATCTGTTGGCAATTAAAATGAAATTTCCTCACTTTAATGCACATGAAAGCATGAGCATTAAAGCAAGGAAATTTCATTTTAATCAACTTTTCATCGTATTTACATCTTTGATCAAACAGCTTTTAATCTTTATGAAAAGAATCGATCAACACCACCACATAAATGGTACGTGATCTTTTTGAGACATCAAGAATTTGGATTTGTTTAAAAATTGCTCTTGTCTTCAAAGGCAAGTGATTAAACTCTTTCTCAAATGGGTAGACGCGAGGAATACCATTGCTTTCATTCAAAAGAGGTGGCTATTTCCATCACCAAGGAATACTGATGAACTCGGCTTACACACCAATGTATACTTTGTTCAAGTATAAAATAAAAATACGCTACAGCGAAAAAAACAATCGCATTTTCAGCACCATTCTTTAATCTCTGCCATGATGATGCAAATGACGAGTGCGGTACGCCGATTGTCCACGAAAGCTGCAATGAGAGCGTCTCGCTTGGAAGTATTGCGTGCTCAATTAGCTCAAGAAGCACTTGAGCTCGACGAAGCCAAGAAAAATAAAATTGATGCTGCATGGGGTGACAATGTGATCAAAGCACAAGACATTGATGCACTCATGGCATCGCCCGATTCTATTAAACCATCGCGTAAACCGAATGCAAGCAATCGTAAACCTACGTGGCTTAAAGCACAACCAACGTCAGGCGATAATTATGTTCGATTGCGCGACACCGTGCGAACACTTGGACTTGCCACTGTGTGCGAAGAAGCTCGTTGTCCCAATATTGGCGAATGCTGGGGTGGTGGCAAAGATGGCACTGCTACAGCTACTATTATGCTCATGGGCGATACTTGTACACGTGGATGCAGTTTCTGTGCCATTAAAACAAGTAAATGCCCTCCTCCACTCAATCCTGAAGAACCAGACAAAGTATCGCGAGCCATTGCTTCATGGGGGCTTGACTACGTTGTCTTTACTAGTGTAGATCGAGATGATCTTCCTGATGCTGGTGCTACACATTTTGCTTCGACAGTATGTCAATTTTGTTTATTTGCTTATTTACTTTTTGTGCTTAGGTGAGCTTATTGCGTGAACGTTTGCCTGAAATTCTCATTGAATGCTTGACTCCTGATTTCTCTGGTCGTGTGGATTTAATCAACCAAGTTGCTAACTCTGGTCTTGATGTGTTTGCTCACAATGTGGAGACTGTGGAACGAATGCAACGTCGTGTTCGTGACCACCGAGCTAACTATCGTCAATCGCTTAATGTGCTTGAACAAGCCAAGCGAGCAAAGCCTACCCTTGTGACCAAAACATCTCTCATGCTTGGTGTTGGTGAAAAGCCAGCTGAAATCCTTCAAACACTCAAAGATTTGCGTTCTTCTGGCGTTGATGTCGTCACTTTTGGACAATATCTTCGTCCATCCACTCGACACATGCCAGTAGCTGAATATGTGAGCCCAGAAGCTTTCCAAGAATGGCAAAAAGTTGGGGAATCGATGGGATTTTTGTACGTTGCCAGTGGTCCTATGGTTCGTTCGAGTTACAAAGCTGGCGAATTTTTCCTCACCAACTTGCTTCGGGACAAGAAGAAGCAAGAATTGTAGAAAATTACTTGGACAACTAAATCCATCAGATAGTCTAGTTTGCATTTGACAAATAAAACAAATGAGATAGATACCTACTCTATTATGCCATTTATTCTGGGCAGTAGCTTCGCAATCGAGAAATGATCAAGTCCAACGCAACAGCATTGACACCAACAGGAACGATAATATCAGCAACGCGTTTTGAGGGCTCGACAAAGGTCAAATGCATAGGACGAACTGTCTTAAGGTATTGCTCAATAACACCTTCAGCAGTGCGTCCACGATCAGCAATATCACGTCGAAGACGACGAATAAAGCGAATATCCGATGGTGTTTCCACAAACACCTTAATGTCCATCAAGGCAACAAGGTCAGGATCAGTAAAGAGAAGAATGCCTTCAACAAGAATAACTCGACGTGGCACCATTGTTTGAGTATGCGAACAACGAGAATGCGTTGTGAAATCATACACAGGTACTTCTACAGTCTCTCCATCACGAAGGTGTTGAAGGTGGCGAACAAGAAGTGAGGTTTCAAGCGAGTCGGGGTGATCAAAATTATGCTAATCCATACACTTAGTCCCTCTAGTAATAACAATACAAGTACCTGTGCGCGTTGTTCTAATGTTTTATGCGAGATATCGCGGTAGTAATAGTCATGAGATAAATATGACACATTAGCTTCACCAATTTCGTCAATAATGGCCCGGGAAAGTGTCGTTTTCCCTGATCCCGTACCCCCACACACGCCAATAACAAGGATATCATTAGGTCCAACAGATCCACGGCGAGTAATCTTGACACCTTCAGGTTCTGTGTAAACCATTTGTGTATCAGTCAAATCAGACGAGACTCGGGCATTCGTGGGCTTGCGAGGAATAAGAGGTGGTTTCGCACTTCCTGTCTTTCGCTGCTTCATGTACACAAAAGCAGCCACCGCCAAGCATCCAAGAACCACTACGGGAAGCAAATGCCGACTTTGGGCACTCATTTCTTATTACTTCTTCCCCAAGATATTTTTCTCTGCAAATCGTCATGACCACCAATGACTTGACGTGTTTCATACACCTCTATTTGATTGGTTAATACGAAAGATACCTTAAACTTGATCTAAATATAGTATACACATACCAAGTAGATTTCGATTCTTTACAGTAGGTCATAAATTGGTCGCCGTAAAAAGTACGACTTTGCACTGTTGAAGCAAACAGAATTACATTCTTTTTTACGACTATTTTATGCATTGAATACGAAAACAATGACATAAACAGAGTAGAAATATGCAAGTTGTACTTTGTTTCTAATTACATAGAGTTTGAAAAATTAAATACGAGGTTAAATGGAGTTTGTAGAGAGCGATTGCAATACATTGCGTAAATGTTGAGCAAAAAATAAACGCTGGGCATGGTGGCTGTTTAAAAAGCGCTCTTTGACGACATTAACAAGGTGAGATTCATTTGGCATTACTAGCCCAACACACCGTGCAAGTTCAGGCAAAGAAACAAAACCATTTTTTTCTGTCAATGGGTGGTCAAGAGTGTAAAAAGTCCGACATCGAGTTCGTCCATCAGGCATTCCATTAGCCACCATCCAGAATTTTGTATTAAAAGACCAAGCATCTTCAATATTGTCGTCTGGAAACATCTCGTCTTTTAATATTGAACGCAATATAAATGTCGAGGAATCAGCTTCTCGAAAGCGTGCTTGAATTGTCTTGTTGAAAATACGTTGTGTACTTGTGCCAAGGTTTTCACAAAGATAGACAATATCTTTGTTTGGTAGGCTTAAATCTTTCAAATCTGTTGATTTCTTGCGAAATGATGCAGCAAAACTTTTTTCTGCAATCCAAAATGCATCATGTACAGCATCAAGATCAAAATCAACAAATTGCTGTGCTAAGACTTGTACGAAAAAGTGATTTTCTCCTGATATGTTGACTTGGACTTGGACATAATCAGTTTGATTATTATCAAAGCTCACATGAGTCATAGCTGCTTGGGTGTTATGATAAGCTTGTCTAGCAATCCATTCATATCCAATTTGACGAGCAGCTTCATCACCAGCTACTAATAGCGAATAGCGCCAATATTCTTCCGTAATACTTGGAGGCTACCAATTGATAAGAATACAATCTCAATATTATCATAATTACCCGACATGGTGTTGTCGAATACATCCAATGTTTAAGGAATCTTCCAACGCATTTATTTTGATGCAATTTTTTCTTGAGGCTACGATTATCACGTACTTGGTCCAACGTATCATCTTTAAGTGCATGCGCAACATCTTCCCATGATAACAAGGTCGATTGACACCTTCGAATCTTTTCAATATGGCCTTGTAAAATATACACTTGACGGCGTAAATATTCAAGTTCTTTCACACGTTTAGATTTAATATTGGCAAGTTGGGGAAGCTCAATGGCTTCTTGCCCCACGTACTTCATGTAGCAAATCCCAAAATGACATTATGGATAGCATTACGAAACATACAATGAGTAGCCTACTTATTATTCCAGCTGGTTGAGAGCGCAATGGTGCCTGTTGGACCTGCTAAATTGCTATCAAGTAATGCAAACTACTCGATGTAGTTATACACTAAACACGAGAAGCCATGGAGTAAACGTGAATCTCTTCAACTTGTCATGTGGTCATAGAAAGTGCAACTTAATGACATAGGGCAGTCCGACCTTGCTGATCAATCACCTTCACTGTAATTTCAACCACCTTGAAGATGACTTTGAAGATGGAATCGATGGATAATACGAAGGTAATAATTTAACGAGCTTTCTTTAGCGTCAAACTCGTGATAAATCAACACATGCCGTCAATTGTAGTTATGTGTCTAAAGGTACATTTTGGGTGCGCCACCATCCTACATTAACAACTTTTTCTTTCTCTTTGTTTATGTTGAATGATATTTCTCCATATATTGTATTGTATATTACTATCTGAAATGATTGCGCCGTGCAAGTGGGTTCTACATGCCTTTACACCTAACTTAAAATTCTTAATAAATAATCCCAGCATCTTGTATTGATACATGAACAATCACTTCAATTCGATGAGTGACGTATGGAAGGATTTTAAAAGTTGGATAAATTAATCATCATAATATTTGAAGCTACCACGAAGATTGATCGGGATCGTCCATGATTGTATCCCAATCTTCATCATATTTAGATGCAATTGTATCTGCTACACACCTTGCGTGCATTTGAAAAAAACTTCTTTGAAGCCAATGTTGTTCATAATATCGATCTCTTAACATTCTTACATTTTGAGTATCATCAGTACCAACTGGAAGCCCTCGATTCCGAGTTAAATCAGCCACAGGTACATATCCACCAGCTTCTGAAAATGGATGGTCAATTGTATAAAAAGTACGACAACGAGTAAGTTTAGGTTCAAGTTTGTCAATGACCACCCTAACATTACATGATCCTTCTGTTGATTTAGAAGCTTTACCATTGTTTTGTGTTCATAATCCAAGTTGTACCTGCTACAGGATATGCTTCATCTTTAAGAATTGTACGCAATGCAAGAATACAACGATCTCCACTTTGAAAAAAGCGACTTAGTGTATTGTAGCGTATTGTTGTATGGTGATCTTGTAGCTGAACTGATTCATAATGGAAAGCCTCATCAGTCAAGCCTGTCTTAGTATCGTCGAGGTACCCAGCCACTTTACGCATATATGCTTTACTAAAACTTGCTGCTGCAAATCCATAGGCTTCAGCAACATGCTCCAATGAGTAAGGAAGGTATTCTTGGGACATCACTTCGACAGTAATAAGGTTTTCATTGCTGCAAGCAACATTTATATCAATCACATCAAGCTGGTTATTTTCTGGAAATTGAATATGTGCCATGGCACGTTCAGTATTATGATAAAGTTGTTGTAGAATCCATTCACAGCCTGTCTTACGGGATGAAACATCACCAGCAAGCAATTGAGAATGTTGCCAAGTTTCTTCAGCAACACTAGGTGCCATCTACAAAAAGCATATCAATCCAAAAAATTTCAATAGATCTGCTACTCCCAATGGATTAGGTCGAAAAAAACATTCTTGTAGAAATCGACACATACGTTTACGATACTCGACATCTCTCTTTAGTGATCTGTTATCTCGAACCATTTCTAGCATGTCATCTTTAAGCGCTAAAGCAATGTCTTCCCATGGTAAAAGAGCAACTTTGCCACGTTTAAGCTTTGCAACTTGTTCTTCCAATTCAAAAACATACCGGCGCAATGCTTCAAGTGATTTAGCTCGTCGAGACTTGATATGATCAAAGCGAGGATCTTTTGATGGCTTTATTGGCAGCTTTATTGTCATGCGTTGTTTCTTCGTGGTCATGGTGAAGAGCGCCAGTACACGTTTTCTCAATTGAGACTAGCGTGTCACAAATTGAGCTTCAAGTGCAAAGCAAAGTATCTTTTTGATAGAAAGACGTCATCATGTTATATTACGTTAAGTGTCTTCTTAAAGTTGTTAAAACACTTTCAAAATATGTTTGAAAGTATGTTCTTTGTCGAAGATGATTAGCTTCCGATCGTGCTTTGAGGATAGAGACTAGATTTGTTGGATCATTAGTTGGTAATTGAAACATCAGAGCAAAATCATGGAGGGACAATGAGCATTGATCAGAGCTGCGAATTGGATGCTGAATTGTATAGTAAGTTCTACAACGTGTCATATTTGGACATAATTGATCCGCTACAGTCCTAAATACATTGATTAGCTTCTTTTTCTTGCACTAATTGAGTTACCATTGTTTTGTGTCAACAATCCATGAATTTGGCGATGTTGGGTGAGCTTCGTCTTGTAGTATCGTTCGTAGGACTAGTGTTGTTCGAGTCTCTTCGGTGAATTGGCCACTTAAGACATTGTAGCACACGTTAAATGGTCCATAGTCAAGTATTTCTTGAACATATTGAATGTTTTCAAGCACAGATTGAGCTTGTTGTAAAAGTAATTCATCTTCAACTTCAATTGTCTGACCCATATACATCCTCGCAAAGGATTGTTCAGCAATCCAATATGCTGAGGTCACTTCTTGTAGCGAAAATGCCACTACTTGTTGTGTAGTGACATGAATATTTATCAAATTGTCCGTCGTAGTTACTTGTACATCGACATAGTTCTCCAAAGAATTCGGAAATCGAGCATAACTCATAGCACGAGGAGTATTATACTGCACTTGTTTTAATATCCATTCGTATCCAAGGTGTCGTGTACTAACATCACCACTTAATAATTGCCCATGCCTCCATGTTTCTTCAGCTAGTGTAGGTGCACGCTATAACACAAGATTAATTTTTCATAAGTAAAGTGGTGTACATCAATGTGAAGTTGGGCACATGCATGTAGAACGTGGTAAAATCGAGTATATGCTTGTCGTGAGTGTTGTAAATTTCGATTTTCTTTTACAAGTCGCAACATATCATCTTGCAAGGCTTTCGCTATGTCTTCCCAAGATAATGCCGAATTGCGTTGTCGCTTTAAACGTTGGATAATACATTCCATATCATATATTTCCCGCTTTAATGCATCCAATTGATATGTATATCGACTTTCAGGCTTTCGGCGGCGCGGTGCTCGTTTTGTCGACATATCTATATTATTACGTAGCACACAATTCACAGTCCCACCAAAGCTATTTCTCCAAGTAGCACAGATGCATCAACCCAATTAAACTTCAATTTTACCCAAACTTTGTTCTGAGAGATCAGAGGAATTATAAACACAAATCTTATACTATAGATTTCTGTACTTGATATTATGTTGATAGTTCAAGGTTCCTAAGCTCTTGGAGGACTGCATTATAATGTTTGATAAAGAACGATCGTTGTTCATAGTGTCCTATCGATAATTGTCGTTTAAGCAATACCAAAATTTCTGAATCTGTAGCTGCATTGACACCGTAACTCGACGCAAGATCGTGCAACGAGACATCACCCATAGGTGTAAACGGGTGTCGTATTGTATAAAATGTTCTGCATCTTGTACTATTGGAATTGATGCGATCTGCTACAATCCTAGATTGTTCATTAGTCATAATTGTTAAGTAAAATTACCATTGTTTTGTGTCTACAATCCATTGCATGTTATTTTCTGGCATATCTGGAAATGCAGAGTCCTTTAGAATAGTTCGCAGAGCAATAGTCATGCGGTCTTGTTCAAGAAAGCGACCAGTTAGGACGTTGTAATGCACAATACGACCATCAGGGTATGGTACCTCTTCACGTAAGTATTGCATTTCTTGATTTGCATTCTCGATGTCACAAGATTGCAGCGTTATCGGAGTATTTTGGTGGCGAAAAGCTTGTGCAAATGTCTTTTCTGTGACCCAATATCCATTGATAACTTCTTCGAGTGGATATGGCATAATATCCTGTGTCATTCCTTGGACGAGGAGAATTGGTTTATCTTCATTTTCCAGTAGAGATATGTCAATTGTGATACAGCTTGTGGCAGTGTCTGGATAATGCACATGAGCCAATGCTCGTGTTGTGTTGTGATAAACTTGGCGCAATATCCATTCAAATGCAATTTGACGTGAGGCTTCATCGCCTGCAAGAAGCTGTGAGTGTCGCCAAGTTTCTTCAGTGATACTTGGAACTCTCTATCCATGAAAAGTTTGAGCAATTGCAATTGCAAAATTTTATACCTGATTTGGTTGAATAATGCGTGTGACCCAGTCTTCAAGCATTGTTTTTAATCGTTCTGCATGGTCAATCTGTTGCTTTAAAGCTCGATTCTCACGAACTTGCTCTAAAGTATCATCCTGTAAAGCTTTAAGTATATCATGCCATGACAACATGGAAGGTTGATGGTGTCGATTGTGCAGTATCGTGAGTCGATCAGTCAAGTCATAAAGATAATTTCGCATCGATTGCATTTGTCTAGCTCGTTTTGAACGAATATGAGCTAGACGAGGATCTTTCGATGGACGTATACGTGCTGGAGCTGCAAATTTCTTTCGTGCTCGTTCACGCTTTGGGATTGACTTGGTGTCCATTCTATTGTCAACCTGATTTGGTTTGTGCCACGTCATAAACACAACACACTTTATCCATCTGTGCTGTGAGAAATGAGCAGACGTAGTGATCACACTTTGGTTCTTTTATCTAATCAGCTAATTCTAAGAGTAAAAATACCTTTGACGCTCATTTTAAATCAGCTAGTAATAACAGTAAAAATACTCTTTATCGTCGCAGTCTTTATAAATTACTTCCTGTACTACAGATCAATTGTGTTTTACTTTGGTGGTGGCAAAAAATGTTATTTTGGTGGTAAATCCTTACCACAAGCTTTCAATACGGATGTTGCTATTGCCTATTTATTCTCGTACGCAGCAGTGGGATTATCGTAGCAACATTGGAAACACGACAAAGTGTGGCACTAGAGCGCAATCTAAAGATGACAACCAATGGTTTGGGCTCTAAACAATGGTTGCATTGTTGAGTCGTATGCGACTTGGAGTTATCACAGCTATTGTTAACACATTACCATAACTAATAGAGATAAAAGCTTAAATATATTAGTTAACTGGTTGGTGTAATAATGCAAGTGCTTGTCTAAAATGTTCTTTGAAAAATGCTTGTTGGCTTCGGTGTGATTGGATATATCGTGCTTGGACTCCAGCAGCTATTTCATCTCGGTTTGTACTTTTGATGTTGTAGCCCTCAGCAAGTTGTTCCATTGAGACGTAGCCACCTCCACTTGTTATCGGATGACTGATTGTGTAATAAGATCTGCATCTTGTTGTCGATGCGTCGATGCGATCGGCAACCCACCATTGTTTTGTATCCAAAACCCAAGTGCTGGAATCTAAAGGATAAAGTGCATCCTCAAGTATAGTTCGGAGTGCCACCACTGTGCGATCATTTTCAATGAATTGTCCGCGTACGCAATTATATAAAGTCCGATGATGCTTTGACGTCGTGTCTTCCATAACCATTTGAATATCGCATTCATCTTTAGGGGTGTAAAGCTCAGTTATTGCACCACGGGGACGGTAAGCTTTTGCAAAAGTCATTTCGGCTATTTCAAGACCTCGGGTGACGAACTCTAGCGGATACGTGTACACGTCTTGACATATAGCAATCATGTGAAAATGCTCCATCTCCCATGATACCTGAATATCCATAGAGCTTGTCAAAGTAGATGGGAAATTGGCCTTTGCCATGACTCGCATGGTGTTGTTGTATACTTGCTGTAGAATCCATGTTGCTCCTACTTTGCGAACTATTGGATCCGCAGCCATAAGTTGTGAATGTTGCCATGTTTCTTCGTATTGAGAAGGAATACGCTACAATAAGATAATAAAATAAGCACTAAGATATCAAAACCTTACTGTTTCTGGGTTCATACTTGTGATCCAGGACTGTAAAACTGCAGTTAAATGGCTATATGCCTCAACTTGGCACTTTAGACTACGATTTAAACGCACTTGTTCCAATGTGTCATCTTTGAGTGCTCCAGCAACATCTTCCCATGGCAAAGGTAAAAGTGTTGCTCGTTCACGTTTTATACGTGAAATTTCAGATTCAAGATCGTACACATAATGCATCAATGACTCTAGCTGTCGGATACGTTTTGAACGAATATGAGCAAGACGTGGGTCTTTTGATGGCTTAATTCTTTCAATTGGATCGAATTTACGCTTCTTGCAACTAAGAGACGAATTGCTGCTGTGGTCAATCATAAAGCAAATTCACAAATGCCTCTATCAAACTATTATAAGGTAATGCCGCCTGGGTTTGTATAACGGGAACATGCGTCATTTGCATTGATTATTAAATAGTGGTATACACGATAGTACTAATGATTTCGCGTAATCTCCAATTTATTTTGGTGATGAAGTAAACCCTGATAATACTGCCTTGGTGACCTGGCTATTTCACCATTGCGGAGATAACCGACCACTGCAACTTTACGTCTTTTCTAGAGTTGTAATACTGTCCCTTAAATCTTAATCGTAAGAATGGAATAGCTTCTCAGCTCAGTATGTATTTGATAACAAAAGAGATGCCTGTCTATATACATGCTTCGTTCAATTATTGACTTGCACAGTAATACAGCTACAATTAACAGATCACGACTTGCCTTTTAACAAGAATAGGAATCTAATGGATCATTTGGTATGTTACACAGTAGCTATACACGTAATGCAATGAATTGATTGTGAAAATTAACCACTTCGTATAAAAAATGCTTTATGTGACTTCAATTTGGTATCGTTATTAGTGTGAGTAGCATAAATTTATTCGAGACCTTCAGGGCAATTGAATTATTTCTTGAATATTACTATATATTTAAGACATTTATCACAAAGCATTTTTACGACATTGGTCAAATTAAAAGTACAAATGGGATTATCAGAAGTAGTTCCATCGCTAGTCAACAAGAACAAACTTATAATGGAGCTACATATCAAAAGTATTGTTCTTGATACCACACATGACGGTTCAAAGTAAAGGAATTGACATGGATAAACGACACTGCATTAATTATGTTACTTGTCATACTGAACATTTTGACGAACAACTATGAGAAAGTCAATGTACTAAATACA
>JNBS01001097.1:0-31504 GCA_002081575.1 Thraustotheca clavata | reverse complement strand
CTCCTTGTCTCTCTCAACAACCTGTGAGCTGTGCTCGAAGCACTGGTAATGGTTGCCATGCCGGATGGGCATGGGAAGCTCTTGACTATATTCGTGAGACTGGTGTGTGTACGTTGTCAGACTACCCATGCTCATCAGGCAAAACCAAGCAAGATGATACATGCAGCAACGCATGCAACAAGAAAAAATTCTCGATTGGTGCCACCGTCAGGATCCATGGCGAAAGTGTATTGCAATCGGCTCTTGACAACCAACCGGTGCAGGTGTCAGTGGCAGCACGCAGCAATATCTGTAGAAACTATAAGAGTGGTGTCGTCCGTAATTGCCCTGGAACAGTGACGACTCATGCTGTATTAGCCGTCCGGTATGGTACTCTCAATGGCGTCATGTACTTCAAGTTAAAAAACTCTTGAGGCTCTAATTGGGGCGACCAAGGCTACATCTACTTGGAGCGCGGTGTTGGTGGTGATGGTATGTGTAAAATCACTAATCGTCCATCGTACCCAAAGATTGACAAGCAACCAACTCCACGCCCTTCCACCATCTTGTCAAAGCCATCTACATGTAAGCCTAAGTCCACGGATAAACCTCAATCCACCCCCAAGAACACAAATCACTCGACTTTAGCTATGCATTTGCGGTTGAACAGCATATTCGAAAAATATTCCGCTGCAAATTAGGCAATCTTACTGTGGTGAAAGCCCTCTTACGTTGTGCACTTAACGCAGCTTCATCGAAAGTGTTATTTTTGATAAATTTAATTGCAAATGTTTTTGTGTGGTCACTGGTCCTTCAACCTAGTTCTGAGTGCAATTTGGCACATGACACATAAAATGAAATTCTGTCTATCACACCATCACAGTGAAATCATTTGTACTTGGCTTCTACTACTTGGGAGTGTATCTTCAAAATATTTGACAATGGGAATATACATGGTGCTTACCTTAAATTTACTACAGTGATATCGAGTTTTGTGTTATTAAAGTCATGCTGAATTGGTTCACAATGCACTCCTTTACCTCCTGAAATATTGTACGCGTGTCGTATGCGCTATGAGATCAATTGCAAATTAGAGTCCTTCACACAAGAAAAACATTCAATTTATTAAGTGGGGCATTTGCTCAACTCATGCTGTTGTCCTTTGAGTGTCAGGTAGTTCTATGAGTTCCAGCTAAGAATTATTTAGCTTAGTTGTAGTACGGCCATTACTCGTAATAAAAGAATCGTGTGTGCTATTTTTCAAGGTTACGATAGATCACTGCTATTGTCTATTTAATGTTGCGGCTTAATCTTAAACGGATGAGCTTCAGTGTTGAATACATACTCGTGTAGTGGTACAAAGGAGTCGGGACTTTGGAGTAAGTAGTGGTATTTGAGTGTTTCTGCCATGAAAAAGCTTTCCATTTTATCCTCGATCTTCACCCAGTAGAGACTATCGACGTACCAAACTGCACCATATCCAAACTGTGCTTTAGCATACTTTTCTGTTGCTTCAAAAATTTTCCATCCCCACTCTCGGTAGATGGGGTCCTTGGTGATACGATAGAGATACATCAAGCTTTCAACAGTCTCAGGGCGAAGCTTGTACACAGATTCTTCGACTGCAAATTCAGGGAAGCTAAAGTGATCTGCAGCAAGACCTGTTGGTTGTCGATGATACATTGAATAGCACGTTGCCATGAGTTTTTTTGCCAAATCTAAATGACGTGCAACCTTGACAGTATCCTCTTCCCCAACAGTGCCCAAAGCTAACATTCCAGGTACGAAACACAGCAAATGCCCTTGTTCTTCTGTACCATAAAGGCTTGGAATTGCCAGGTCTTTCAAGTAATAGTAAGTGGTTGTAGAATCATCATCAGTGGCCATAGTTGCTTTAGAAAGCAACAGGGTTTCCATGCCATCAACTGCGGTATCATACGCTTTACGAAGAAATCCATCTTTAACTTTGTCTTTCCCGCTGTAAATGAACACTTTGAGCAAATATTCATAAAAAGAATCGCCAAGACCACCGATTGTGATGAAAGAATCCGTGGTTGAAAATTTGCCCGTAGCTGGATCAAAATGAGTCGGAAAAAGCCCAGTCTTCTTGTAAGAACCTTCACGCTTTAAAACATCATAAAAGGCATCTCCCTAAAGAAAAATATTACTACATAAAAGTGAAGAGATCATACTCGATGGGCATATTGGGGATCGCCTGTGACGTCACTAAGATAGCGCATTTCCAATTGTAAGGTACCAATATCAGCCAAGAATCCACTAAGTAAATGTAAAATAAAATGCAATATTGCAGCTTTTACCGATAGTTTGCGTACGAGTGCATCGATTTGGCTTTAGTATAAGGGTTCAACTCTGTAAAAAAGACTCCAGATTCTTCATCAAATGCAGGTGCTGTCAAATCTGCAAACTCAACAGCACGTTGCACGAAAATAGGGTCTTGAGACACTGCATAAGCACCAAGAAGACCCCCAAGTTCACGGATTGTGACTTCAAAGACAGAAACAATACCACCATCCATACCCAAATGAGTAAAATCTAAATTATACGCCACCCAATCTCTTGCTCTTTCAAATTCATCCTATTTCCCAATAAATCAATAAAAAAAAACAATACAATTTACCATCATGCCCATGATATAAAGTGTATCAAGAGCATCAACCAACGTAACACTAAGATCACCCCAAACATTTTGTCTTCGCTTGCCAGACACAGGACCAATTTCATCAGCTCCAAATGCATACCTCTCGTAATTCGACCACGCATGCATCATAGCTCTTTTAATTCCTTCACGTCTTCTCTTTTCTTCTTTAGTCGCTGACTCTTCAGCAGTAAAGTTGAGTGCAAGTTTTTTATTAATCTCTAAAGCTGGTTGTCGAGGTAATCTTTGGCCACGAAGGCGTGAGCGATGAACATCTTTAGCAAAGAAACCAAAGCCAACAAGGGCCATTTGCATTAACACGATAAAGCTGGCTATCAAGAGCACGGTAAGCACTCGTTTCCTTAGCATCATGGACAGTGCCTTGTCCTCACGTGATAATCTTAAACTTGGTGACGTAATACATTATTCTCTCATGTCACATAAATACTATAATTAGCATGTTGACTAAAATGTATGTAACAAGATAAATTTACAACTGATGCAATACGATCTTTATTTCATCGTACAACACAAGCACAAATGCAGTTCCTGTGCTACGAAAGACATTGACACCAGCGCCATTAAAGAAGCCTCTAGTTCCTTCTTGTGCATAGATCTTGGTCCAGCAATGCCATGTATTCTTGTACATAGCTTGAGGCATCATCATACGCCGTCGAACAGTATCAAAAGGGTACGAGATGAAGCCAGCAATAGTTGCAGCAGTCTGAGCAACGATCCACTTGTGCCAGACAGGTGCTGTAGATGAAGAAGGGAGGAATAGATGCTGTAGCGTGTCATACCCACCAAAGAGAGCTGCACGATGAATTACAACCCCACCCATAGATGCTCCAAAGCCTCGATACATGCCATGCAATCCAGACGTATGGTAAATATTACCAAGGCAACTTCTTACACCAGTATACATACGTGAAGAACCAACACCAACGTCTGCAGCAAGTCTTGTACGAGCAACATCCAAAGGATAAACAAATACAAGTGCAGTGCCACCTGCAGCAGCACCCATGAGCAAATTGCCCATGAAAATACTCGACAACGAATTGGTATCAATATGACGAAAAATCACATCTTTATACATATCTTTGAAGGCAAAATTGGATGTTTGTGTAGGAAGATATCGCAAGATATTGGCAACATTACCTCGCCAAAGCGATAAGACTCCTTGTTCCTTAATGACACGCATCACACAATCAATAAAGCCTTTATATGGTTGTTGGATCGCAGTTGATGATGCTTGGACTTGCAATAAGAGCTTTATACGATCAAGTGGAGCTACAAGTGTCTTGGAAATCGCTCCAGCCACTCCACCGACGGCAAAGTCCCTTGCAAATGACATGGAAGAATGCCTTTCCATGGATATGGCGTTAGTGCTTGAGACAGGAATGAGTAGTATAAATCCAGCTACAAAATGTTTATCAATTGCATTGTCGCATTGATGATGCCACATCAAGAAGAGGATTTGGGATGTCTACTATAAAGATACTGAGATTGAGTAACAAGTAGGGCGAATAAAAGTATTTAGTATGATGTACTTCACGCTGTGTTCTATTACAGCGCCCCAATACAAGAAGTCTACAAGTAGCTACAAGTGTGGAATAATTTATTCCGAGGAAGAACCACCTTGGAAACCCATCAAAGCCTTGAATTCATCGTACATGACAAGGACGAGAGCACCACCGGTACCACGGATAATGTTTGAGCCGGCACCCTTGAAGAAAGCTCCCGTACCTTCATCCTTGGCGATCTTACCCCAGCAGTGGAGGGTGCTCGTGTACATGACATCCGAGCGACCGGCTTGCATCATCATACGACGACGGACGGTATCAAAAGGGTACGAGAGGATACCAGCGAAGGTGGTGACAACTTGAGCCACCAACCACTTTTGCCAGATAGGAGCCTTCTTTGGGTCAGCGATCAAAA
This sequence comes from Thraustotheca clavata, assembly GCA_002081575.1. Taxonomy (NCBI): domain Eukaryota; phylum Oomycota; class Saprolegniomycetes; order Saprolegniales; family Achlyaceae; genus Thraustotheca; species Thraustotheca clavata. Next base: position 26,931 of record JNBS01001097.1, on the reverse strand, counting down.
GATCACGGAAGGTATCATAACCACCGAAGAAAGCAGCACGGTACACGATGATACCACCGACAGACACACCGAAGCCACCGTACAAACCCTTGACACCATCCGACTTGTAGATCTTGGTGATGCAGTCAACAAGACCGTTGTATTGGCGGGACTTGCCAACACCAACATCAGCACCAAGACGGGTACGGGCAAAATCAAGAGGGTAGACGAAAAGGAGCGAAGTGGCACCGGCAGCACCTCCGGAAGCCAAGTTACCCATAAAGAATCGCCAGAATTGGTCCTTCTTGATACCACCCAAGAAAATTTGCTTGTACTTATCCTTGAAGGCAAAGTTCAAAGCTTGAGTTGGGAAGTATCGGATGACGTTGGCAGCATTACCACGCCAGAACGAGGAGACGCCTTGTTCCTTGGCGACACGGGTGAAGCAGTTGATGATACCGGTGTATGGATCCTTAATTTGGGTCGAAGCGGCTTGCACTTGGAGAAGGAGCTTGACACGTTCAATTGGGGCTACAACGGTCTTGGAAATACCACCGGCAACACCACCAGCGGCCAAATCGGTAAGGAAAGAAACCACACCGGATTCCTTCTTATCAGCAGCGGTAGCCAAAGGCTTCAATTGTGCGAAGTTGGAATACATCTTGTTTCTGACGGGGCAAATTGCGAAGTGCTAAGCATTGAAATGACCCAAGACGCCAAAACGCCAACGACCACTGATTTGGTTGAGCCAGTACGTACTTTACCGAACTAGTATTTCGTACTTTAATGGGATCATTAGTGTAACCAACTTACTGTAATGATTTGATTGGTTGATTTTGTGATGTGCAGCCGTGCCAATTAAATCCGACCTATTTTTTTCATATTATATACTTTAATCAAGAGAGTTTTGTATAAAATTTAAAAGTGTTTCGTCAGCCATATGTGACATGTAAACAGTTTCAAAAAAGTCGGAACTTTTTTTTGCTCATCTTGTGAGCGGCACGGCCATCAAGCGTAGAATACACTTATTATTTCTACTAATAAATAAGCAAAAGAGTAGATAATAGAACTATATATTGATAGCCAATGCGTATGATGTGTACATGTCAATGAGAAAGACGTGGAAGAAGAAGAGGAATTGACTTTGAGTTTGTTGTTGGGTACATGGTGAAAGGTGTGCTTTTATGCTAGAATACGACCTTGTATCGCGCAGATAAACATGCAATTGAACGAATAGAATGCGTATTCTTGTATTCTTTTCTCGACATCATTCAATCGTGTATTGTCTATCGTTCGTGGGGATTTCCTTCTTCATGGAGCACGATGAGAGACGATGTTGACATCAACTTGAACACATTGGATGACGTAAACAAAAATGTTAGCTCGTCACATGAAAAGTTAAGATTTTGCTTTGAGTTGAATAGAAGACATCAATGCCATCGGCGATTGCTTGTGCTGTGTAGAATCCTTTCCATTCACATCGAATACGCTGTGTTGTACTCAGGCTTTCAAGAGGATGAAACACTGTTACTTGAACCCACTCCACATCTATTCGCCGGATTTGTATCCACACCAGCGTTCGTCGAATTCGTCGGACCAAACGATAGGATTGACGAGGATGGTGTTTGTGACACCGACTGCAATATTGCAGATAAATAATGGCACATTTGATCTTCTTGTAGTGCTGCTGGGCTATGTGCTGTTTGATGTGACGCTGGATTGTGATTGCTGCTTTATATTGTTGAAAGTGTTGCAATGCTTGAGAAATTATATGATGATCAACATCATGTTGACTTAATATCCATTTTGCACAAACAATTGAAAAAATTGATAAATGGAAAGATGAAAACAACATGCAAGGAATAGTCGCTTTTGGTTGTGGCACAGCATGAATTGTACACGATACTGGGTCTTGGTACCAGATGAGGGATGGATACTTTTTTGTCATGACTTGTGACTTTGGTATTTGACACCATTTGTTTTGACATTTCGCTTTGGATAGTGAAAACAATTGAAATGCACGACGACCATTATATCCTCGTATATTCCTTTGAATTAATTCACATGCCTAAGAAAGAATTATTCTTGTGAAGAGGTCAGTGGAATACTGATATTTGTGCAAGTAATTTTTTCTTGGCCATTTCTTGCTCTACTGCCAAGTTTGCCTTTCGTAATGCTTTTGCTGCTGCTTGCCTGGCTAATTCACTGAGTATACTATGCAGCCGTTCATGTTCATCTTTCAAAAATGCTTCCCATGCTGCTTGGGGTAATTGGGAAAAGGGAGAATTTGATAGTATGCGATTTTTTGCTGATTGTCCAGCAAATACTAGTTCAAACCCTTTCACGGTAAATTCCATGTAGAGTTGCCGAACAAGGGGAATAGCGAGTTCAGACCATCGGTAGGTATCCTACACGAAAAAGAAAGCTTTAAAGTATTCTTTATTGCATACCAGAATTGACATCTCAAACTCACTTGAAGAAGCAATATGAATTAGATGCAGAGGAATATTGACACTGTACAATCGATTTGACACAACATCCAATGCTTTAAACTCGACACTAAAGTTAATCAGTACCTATAGAAATATTAGTTTGTGCATTGAAACAATCAAAACATGAAGAGTTAGAAGACAATGAAATGCTGGAAAACCTCCCTTGTATAGCAGTACGTGTGGAGCTCGATAAATACATGGAAAGCGAATGTGATATAAATTATCCTAGAAAATATTAAGCAGGGATAAAGAAATAGAGCGCACTGTTAAATAAATCCGATGGAGCAGAATTTGTTCAAACCATGATGTCCAATGCACTCGAGACACCGAGCAATCAGTAGGTAACTATCAAGCAATATTAATAGTGAAGCAAACACACCAAACAACATCACGTTTGAAATAAATAGGATTGTTGAATTGTGTCAATCTTTGAAGGTGAATTTGAGTCAGAATAATTATTTGTGACTTGGCCAAATCACAATTGTAAATTCGTAGCTGAAGATTGTCTGTGTTCTCGCCTTCGTAGAGTGAGAATATGGCTCGAATGCCATTAATCTTATAAACTTTTGTGTACATGTGGAAGGCTTGTTTTTGAAAGAAATATCGACAGCGCCAGTGTTCATCTTGATCACTTTGCTCAATGAGTGGAATTTTCGTGGCTATCAGTTGTGTGCTAGGTATTACTTCAGTCACAATCACTTGTCGTTCAATTTCCTCTACTTCAACTACATGCTTCCGTCCTTTAAACTGCAGCAAAGCTCCATCGATGTTCTTGACGACAATATTCTTTGTTGTATTGGAACCTTTTTCCTGCAAAGTTTCTAATCTTGACATTTCTTTTTTGACGTGATCAAGAAGCTGTGTGCATCGTTTGAGTACGTGTTTGGATCTATAACGTCATTGTCAACGTGATATGCTGCAAAGAAATACACTTGTCTTTTAGACGCTTGATATTCTTCAAATTCTTTCTCAAGCAAATCTTGTTTTACGATCATGTCATTCATCTGGCTCAATGCAATTGCCTATCAACAATTAATTAAACCAGACCTCATATATATAAAAGAAATACATTATCCATTGATTTCAATACAGACATTTCCACTGCCTAGCAATTACTTTGATCAATTCAATCATTTCAAACATATATTTACCGAAACTTGAGTCACCAGCTCTTTCAATCGCATCATCCACAATCGAAATCCATGATCTGAAGATTCTACGTCCTTCTCTATACATTTCTCTTTCACAACTTTTACTTTCTTCAAAGCTTTTACTACTTTCTTTTCACTAACTTTCTCAACATTTGCGCCAAGACTTGGTTTTTCATCCTTACGAGCAGCTTCCATCACATTGTTTTGGTTATTTTCTTTCTTTTCTTGCAAATTCTTCTCAATTGCAGCAACATTTCTCTTGCGTTGTGGTGTTTTCTCTTTCAAGTACACTCGAATATGATCACTCTTTTGTGATTTCGCCAAGATATCTTCCACTGATGGCAAATTTTTCGTCGAAGTCAAACTACACAAGATCTACAGACTCTACACACTTTACATAGCATATTTCCTCACCTTGGTTCCACATACAGGGCAAAATCGAGCTATTATTCGACACACATGCTTGCAGTTTGGACACGGCACTTGCATGAAAAAACCGCGCCAAAAATCAACTCCGCAAAACAGCTGCGGAACTTACAAAATCAACTTCGGCACTTGTATGTAAAAACCGCGCCAAATTCAACTCCGGAAAAAACTCCGCATGGAAGAAGCGGTACTTGTGACAGACATGAGCTCGTTCCTGCGTCAAGACGCTCTACGAGCCCTTGAGCACATTAAAAACTCTTTAGAGGATGCAGAGACTCGTTGGATGCGACTGCATAGCCAGGATCAGGCTACAGGCAAGTCCATGAAGGTGCTAGTCAAGTCTGAGGTTGGCAGATCCATGATAAAAGCTCAGGATTGAGTAGGGGGCAGCCATTGTAGAAGCTGAGATTGAGCTTAACTTACGCCGTGGCTACCTTGTTAACACCAAGTATGCTCTCGGCTATGCATTGTGGATGATATAATGGCGTAGACTGGCAAAAGCGTGTGTGTTGGATCAATTGTTGGAATTTCATAGCATACTGCATAAGCAATGCTGCAAGATTGGCCATGCAATAGATGTTTTGTCAAAGCAATTGCATTGTGATGGACCAGAGTCGGATGGAATTGAAGATCTATCAGTGCTATTATATCATACTTTTCAAGTTAGAAATGAAGAATGTTTATGTGCTGATCGTGGTGTAGATTTTAAAGGCAATTAGCCATGAATTACATCGTGCTGGTGATGCTGTACGCCTTCCAAGTAAAAGAAAATTTCCTTATTGTACACAATTGGATCATGTACGTCGATCAAATTGTACAAATGGTTAATTAATTATAGCAATATAATCCTCCACTACCAAGTGACATTCTCCTAGACTTTTCACTCCACCAAGCACGTGTGGTAGACTTCCAATGCTTATTATATGCTTATAATATGTTAGTTGGTTGAAGCATTTGTTGTTGCACCAAGTACAAAACCTGTGGATACAAATCTATCGAATGGAACAAAGAAAGAGTTTGTTGGACAAGTCACGTAAGTTTTTTTAATCAAGTGTACAACTCAATAAGGTTTATAGACAATTTCGAGGCCAAACCATTGAAATTATGCGTCAAACAAGTGTGTATCTTGATATCGCTGGCCTTGAAGAACTACTTGTGACGTTGGACGAACAAGTTGCGTTGTTGTGTCATATTCGAAACAACGCGGATGCTCTTCTCCAGTGCTATCCTGACTATGTAAAACACCTCTAAATATTGCCTGTGATCATGGTGCAAAGATTCTATCACAAATTTTTCAATATTATCGGTTATGCATTATTTGTTGCATGAGCAAATATACATCTATTCCCAAATCGGCAATTTCCAGCTTGAAATTGTGTACATGGTCTTGTTTTCTTCTTGGAGTCTGAAGCATTCGAACCCCCAGAGTGCTCAAACGAGCATTTATCTCCATACGAACATTTTCCACGAGCATAATCATAGCAAATTTTTGGAGCTTGAGCTTGAAAATGACTCTTTTTCGTACGATGCCGCATTTGGTGCCACTTGCCTTGTTTGTGTTCTTCCAATTGTTCAGCACTTGTAAACTCTTTTACACACAATTTGCATCGAAATTTCTCTTTATCATGTCCTGGAGAATTTTTATGAGCCAAAAATTCCTCCAAATTCGCACCAACAAATCCACAAGGTTTACATGCAAATGGAACTCTACCAACAATTTCAACTTTTTCCTTATTCAATGGCTTCTTGATCGGTTTATGTGGTGCAACCTTGTTTGACTGACAAGAACCTTTAGGCAGAAGTTCTTTTGGTAATGCTGGTACACTTTCACTTCGGTACTCGGACAAATTAACCACTTTAAACTCTCTAGATTCTTCATCACTCGAGCTTTTAGCTTCTTCCTCCGAACTTGATGATTCTTCCTCTGAACTTGATTCTAATTCCGCTTCTAAATCTTTAATCTGTGCTTCAATATCATCTTCATTCTTTAGCTTGGCAATCACATCATCTGCAGATTGCTTTAATCGCTTTGAGATCGGCACGATCGCTTCTTCCCGCCGTTTATTCATGCTATTTCAAAATTCATTTCATTTTAGCCAATCAATAAATCATGTATTTTTAACCTATCGGTATCATTAAAAATTTAACCAATCAATAATTCGTTATATTTTTAACCAATTAAAATCTTTAAAATGGAACCCAATTATGATTGGATAAAAAAAGGATAAGACTTTTAACCAATAGGAGAGAAGTGAAAAAAAACGCAACTTTCCATTTACTTCATGGGTCATTGCTGGGTGATATCATTCGATCACCTACTAAAGTACATTGAATTGCTGAACGCATCTCATACACAATTTAAGAGTCTTGGTCTCTTTCTACATCTTTAAGACTACAATCTTGTAGACATAGAATCTCTATCAAACATTCTTACAATGAAACGCAAACTAAGAAATTGAATGTTGATGACAATCGTGTCAATGTACACACTGTAATGGCAAGCAAGTGTGCGTGAAATTAGACTATGACGAAACGCTTTCACAGCAGTTGAGTTTGATGACCCATTTTTCATCTAAAGACGGCATGACACGATTGGCATATACGGCGCTTTTCTTCGTTAATGCTCTTCTTGCGATGGCATTGCGGGCTTTTGGCAATGGTATTGCTTGTATATGATCTTTTACGTACTAAACAATGGGTAGGTTGGCTTAAACATCTTTGGTCATTTGAAGATTGTAATATTCAAGCAGACCCGAATTGTGTTGGAAATCAAGCTGTCTTTCGGTATAAATTAATGATTTACTAGAGATTATTTACATGATTCTAGAGCAAGCTTTGCAATTTGTTGCTTTTTTGCTTTGGTTACGATTTTAAGCATATTTTCGGAACGTGGGCATTCCAACTTTTGCTGTCTTTGGTGCTTTCAACTCCCTTGTTATGTGACGATCTTGGTCTTATCTTTTTTCATTCCCAATGGTAAGCACTTGAATGCCATTGTTTGATGCTAAATGCTATCGGTTTAGGATTTTTTATTGGGTATGCATGGCTTGCAAGAATTACCTCGATCTTTTTTCTTGTTTTACAAATTATTATCATTATTGATTTCATGTGTAAGGAGATGAAATTCATGGTGAATTTATTGCTTAAATATTCAAACATAGACAATGTACGCGACTATCTAATTGACAAAATTGATGCTGCTGAAGCTGATACAGAAACCTCAATATCGCTTCTCAGTGGCACAAATGGCACTGTCATTTCTACGCCCAAAGACAACAGTTGGATTTGGTATTCATTCGTAACAATACCTCTTTCTCAACCTTGTATAGGAAAAGCGTGTATTTGGTTATTGTTTTTGTTGCATTGGGTGGTGCATTGACTGGCATTGGCCTTTTGGTACGTTTTCTGCACAAATATTCACACAGATTCACGCTATTGTAGTATCATTATTATGATTCATGTCCTGTTGGTATGACTTTTACGACGATTACTTTGGTTATGATCCTTATCTCCACCGGCATTAGCAGTACATATTTCGTGTCTATATGCATACAAAATTGATTATTCTTATATAGTCACCGAATGGGCTGGCACGGGTTTAATGCCTCCGTCTATTGTTGCTGCTTATGCGGTCCTCCTCTGCTATCAGGCTCTTGCATCCAACCCTGATGTTACAGTATTGCTTTCTTCCATTGTCTTGTCAATGATGATCCATAATAGTGCAACACGTTGTTGACTTTTGATGCACTCTCTACGTCCAACACAACGATTTCAGCAATTCTTGGTGCAGCCACAATTACATGGACAAGGTATCCATTTTTTTTGCTGATTGATAAATTCATATTTTGTAGCTGGACAACATCGGCATCTGCATCTGCAGCTTTAAAAATGGATCGAACGCATGAGGTAAGGGATTATTGTAATATTTGATGTACTCATGGCATTTTGTAGATGGACACGACAGAATCAAGCAAAGTTAAACCCTCTGAAACTCCTAGCTGGCAATTCCACTTGATTATGGTATTTGGCGGGTTGTACATGGCTATGGTACTTACTCAATGGGGATCGCTGCATGGGTACCTTATCTTGTAAGTATTGTGGGGCTAATACGCTGTAGGCAACATAATGATGTCAATATGTGGGTCCAAATTGTTTCGCAATGGGTTGTTCTATTGTTGTATTTGTGGACATTAATTGCCCCACGATTGCTTCTCAATCGAGAATTTGTTGTCTAAAACTCGAGAAAAGTAGTTAGTTATACACATGTTATGATTGCAAAGATCAGATATACTCTGCTAATAACATTTTAATGCGTTCTAGAGTGACAATGCCTTGGAGTTCACGTAGCACATTGACAAAACTTTCAATTTGTTGACCACCTTGATACACAAGAACAATAGGCAAATCTTTCACTTGAAATGTCGTATCATCTTCAATGTTGTTCACAACGAGGAATTGCGTATGAGGACATATTCCACAAAGCTCTTTAAGACATTTGTTTATTGCAATACAAACTTGATTTCGCTACATACTCCTAAGCAACAATTTTACAATCAGAATATCCTACCTCATCACAAATATGCGCAATAACATTCACACGTTGATCAGCTGCATCCACAAGATCAACAAACGAATACGTATCAACATGTTGAATCGTCCCAAATACAGGTAATCTACATCATCATCAGTATCATTTCCAAAGTAATATCTTCTTACGTGTCATTCAACCTTGTTTTAATTTCAAGCATTCTTTTCGCACAATATTCTTTCATCATTTCATCATCGCTAAACTCATCTGAATCACTTAAAGTGTTGTCCACCAAGTTATTACACTCAGTGTGACTGATTTCAACACAACCCTTTGCAATTCTTGTCATAATAGCATTTCTCATCGCTTCATTTTGTTTTCTTTCTTCAGCTTTTGCTTGTTTATATGCTTTATAATCAGTAATCACTCCTTTTGGTCCAGTATGCGATGATTTCTTAAATACACGTCTCTTTCCTTGTCTTTCAAATCGTTCTTGCATCCAAGGACCTGACGGATCCGCTGCTGAAGCTGGTAATACCGGTTCTTCATCGCTAAAAACGCCATTAATACCTTTAATAAGCTCTTATCTACCTTGCTTCTGAATCTGAGTTCACTGTATCCCCCATTTCATCAATATCACGGTCCTTAATCACATCATGACGCAAGAAGAAGTCGTCCATCACGTGTCTTTTCGAAAATGAAAAAAAAGATACTTCGATCTCCGGATAAGCTTGAATTTGTTCCGGATATATAATCCGGAAACGAAAAAAGGATAAGTTTGTTATCCAGATGATGAAACGGTGCAAGGGACGATGCGAAAAAGACCGATCGCACTCGCATGGAGGAAGTGGACATTAAAGAAGAAGGAAGGCACGTCGTTAATATTTTTTTTAATGTTTGTTTTCAATACAACTGACGAATGCAATAAATGTGTGCTTATCCCTTGCCCGATTGTTTCATCAACCATTGAATGACTTGATCGATATTAACAAGACGTAGAGCGGAAATTGGAATAACAAGCCATGGATTATCGACAATGTAATCAAGGTTGAGTTCACGAATCAATTCAGGTTCAGAAATGTGTGGTTCCAAATCAATCTTGTTAGCTAAGACAAGCAATGGTGTTGTAGCAAGTTCACGATCTTCCAAAAGTCGATGCAACTCTTTACGTGCCAACGAAATTTGATCAAACTAAAGAAAGACAACAATAATCAATATCAACATTTTCATCATGAGAAATTACCGCGTTTGCATCAACAACGTAAATAATGACATCACATCCTCTCGTGTAGCGTCCCCATTCACTTCGATATTGTGCTTGACCACCAATATCCCAACATTTCATTTGTACCCCACCTTTCTTAACCAATTTCACATTCAAACCGATCGTAGGACATGTTTCAACAGGATGCCCCATAGCCATTACATTAAGCAATGTTGTTTTACCACTAACATTCAATCAATCAAATTACAATGATACATATTAAACATACCTGTTTTCAAGACCCACAAGCACTACTTCCAATTTCTTGGTGTAGAAAGCTTGGAGCATTCGCTGCAAGATGCCGCCCATACTGATGTAGTCGTCTGTCGGCTTTTGCCCAATTGAATTTGCGGTCATCCATTGACATGAAAAGAGATCGAGTTTCACAGGTGCATAGAAACATCCAATGCAGTCAGTTGTGAAAAATTAAATTTCACATTTAGTATAATCAAATGTATTTTATTTTTCACTGCGAGAATCACATGAACAAGAATGATGGTGAAGTCATTAAGTCTTCTTCAGACTGTAAATGATGAAGCGTCTATCTTTCTTTCTTTCCATGTCCTATTTTCTTCATCAACATCGCTATCAATCAAGATAATAAACAGATTCATTGCTATCACTATGTAGTAGCTAGTTGACAGTAGGAAAACAATGGAAAAAGATCTTGGATGAATAGATTTTTGTATCTTGGATATAGTCGTGGATGTAGTGGGACGTAAAGCGTGTAGCATTGTAGGAAGAATACAAACAATTCTACAATAGAAAAGCATTAGAAGGATGCAATTTAGATAGATAATGCTAACGGTTTGAATGAAAAGACACGTGCAGTTACTCGATGTTTGTGGCATGAACAAGTACGAAGTACTCGGGATAGTCGGGGAAGGCGCGTATGGTGTTGTATTGAAATGTCGTAATAAAGAAACAGGAGAAGTAGTTGCGATTAAAAAGTTTAAAGAAAGTGAAGAAGATGAAATTGTACGAAAAACTACATTACGAGAAGTTAAAATTCTCAAAATGCTTAAACAAGACAATATTGTAAATTTGAAAGAAGCATTTCGACGAAAAGGAAAATTATATCTTGTGTTTGAATATGTTGAAAAGAATTTACTTGAAGTCTTGGAAGAAAAACCTACTGGACTTGATCCAGAACTTGTACGACGATATATTTATCAACTTAGTAAAGCTATTCATTATTGTCATGAAAATGGTGTTGTGCATCGAGATATTAAACCTGAAAATTTACTTGTGAATACAACATCCGATCATTCATTAAGACTATGTGATTTTGGATTTGCTCGTTTAATTAATGATGCTCATTCACAAGAACTAACTGATTATGTTGCCACACGATGGTATCGTTCACCAGAATTATTATTGGGATCAACCAAATATGGAAAGAGTGTCGATATATGGGCAATTGGTTGTATTATGGGTGAATTACTTGATGGGCAACCACTTTTTCCAGGTGAAAGTGAAATAGATCAATTGTATATGATTCAAAAAATGCTTGGACCACTTACTGCTGGTCACATGGAACTTTTTCTATCAAATCCAAGGTTTGCTGGTTTAAAGTTTCCTGATATGAGTCGTCCAGATACTGTACAAAAAAGATTTCTTGGTAAAGTTCATAAACGAGCTTTGGCATTTCTTAAGGGCACAGTACAACTTGGTCCAGATGAGAGAATGACAGCTACAGAATGTGTTCATCATCCATACTTTGAAGGACTTGAAAAAGAACTCGATGAACTCAAATATAACAATCAAGCAATGACACCACCATTAAAATCAATAGCTCCACCAAAGTCAGATAAATTGGATGAAAGTTCCATGGGTTTAGATGAAGATGTCGTATCAAGGAATAGACCTCGAAAAGATAGTCCTGATATCGGGTTTAGTACTAAGAAACCATCCAAGAAGAAAAAAGAGAATCAACGATCACGGGAAAAAATTGATGAACGAGAGAAAGAAGCTCGTGGGGCTATTAGAGGAGTCGAGTATGGTACAATGGAAATAGAACTTGACCAAGAACCACCAACAATACCTCGTGAAATGAAAAAGAAAAGTAGTGCAAGTAAATCCAAACCCTCTAAAGTAGAAGAAAAACAACCTCCGTCAACACCCAAGTCCAATTCCACAGTAAATCAAAGTAGTCGAAAGAAAAAACCTCAACTTGTATCAACACCCTCAATGAAAAGTGAATCAAAAAAAGAAGCTAAAACTTTTGATTCCTCACGCAAAACATCTTTTCCAAAGTACAAAGAAACAAACGATGAAAGCAAGAAGAGTCGAAAAGATGTTGAACATCGATGTAAACAATTGCCCCATTTAGCCATTGAGGAATCCGATACTGACTTGGTATTTCCACGAAGTGTCAAGTCAAATGGTTTACAGCCATTGCGAATGTTTGCATCTGAAGCCAAACATTACGATAGCAAAGAAGACGAGTACAAATCATAGCACATAGTTAGGAAGATCTTATGTAACATTTAACAACTCATTTATCTTAATTGTGATAGAAATCCATCACTTCTGATACCAAGTAACTGAATGAAACCGTAAAATATATAAAAAGTACCAATTGGTAATTTATTGATACATTCACTTTTATACCTAAACATTCACTTTATTACTTGCTCTCTAAAGCTCTTCACATCCCCTCAAGTTAATGGATGATAGACCACATCCTTAGTTATCTTCATTCATCCAAGAGCAAAATTTGTTTTAAACACCAAAGATTATTTCATACTTTTTCATATATATTTCTGTATTGAAGCCAATACACTTGTTTTATTTCTATCACTTTATACAAACTTCAAAGTAAAATTTGTATAATAGTGTTTTAAACAATGTACAAAACCTGGGGTTGATTGACTGCCAACTCAGTTGGCGTTAAGGTCTTCGACACAAGGCGGTATGTCGACTGTTCAAGTCCCCCCCACGCGCATGTAAACCAAAGAATTAAGGAATAAAGCTTATAAATACTCTAGGAACCTTACGGTTTACAAGGCTAAGCGTGTTGCTGCGAAGAAAGGTACGCTGTTGCAACAATATCTTGTGCTAAAGACTATCGTAGGGTTTGACTTGCTTAAGAAGAAGGCTGATGCATTGAAAATGCGTTTTCAAAACATGCTTCGTGAAATCCAAAAGGTATTGATACATAGTAAAGCTTTATGATGCTTATACTTGTATAGACCAAATTGGCCATGTCCCAAGAAGCTGCTGATGCATTCTTTTCACTATCTCAAGCGCAATATGCTGCTGGTGATTTTCGACACAAAGTAATTGAGTCGGTGACATCTGCAGAATTTCGTTTGGAAAATCGCATTGATAATGTAGCTGGTGTCAAACTTCCTGTGTTCACAGACATTGAAACAACACGTGAAAAGAGTGAAAACATTGGGTTAGCCGGTGGCGGTGGTAAAATTCAAAGTTGTCGTGATAAGTTCCGTGCTTTGCTCAAAGCTCTTGTTAAACTTGCTTCGTTGCAAACTTCTTTTGTGACTTTGGATGAAGCTCTTAAAGTAACTAATCGTCGTGTAAATGCTTTGGACAATGTTACTATTCCACGCATCGATAAAATCATCGATTACATTTCTCGTGAACTTGATGAATTGGAACGTGAAGATTTTGTTCGTATCAAGAAGGTCCAAGCTAACAAGATTGAGTTGGCTCGTGAACAACAATTGGCTGCTGAAGCCTTGAACGAACAAGGAGCTGCAGCTCAAATTCAAGCCTCGGACCTTGATATCTTGGCTGCTTTTGAACCTACTGCCGATGACGATGTTGTCTTTTAAATCCACAATACATATTCTTGTACCACCACCTTCTTCTTCACGTACAGTGTACTAGCTCAAAGCCTTTGGGTAAAGAAGAATAAACACTTTAAGTCTGTTCCATCTTTTCGATCGCCACATTGAGCATAACACAATTATTACCACTGTCTTTATAGCATCACTACAACTTTAAATATATGCAATCCACACCAAACATATTAAGCTTATTTCTATTGCATCTTGATGAATCTTAACTTAAACCAAAAAGATTGAATTGGTAGCCAAGTTTACGATGGAAATCTTGATGCCAGTGAATTTAAATCTAAAGTAAATTTGGCTATAGACTCATTGCCAGTGCATTTAAAGCAGGTGACCCAAGCAGAAATATTTGGTGATTGGAAACAATCCGTCGACAACTTGCACCCGATGGATTCCACAAGCTTGCTTCAATCGCCATTGAGTGGTTTACCAAGGGCTGATTCAAGTACCACATGGCTGTTTATATATCATCTCGGGTTGCTTTGGCCAATGTTTTTGGATAGTACTGATACAAGCAACTGCACTCTGCCACCAGCCAGGGGCGCTTTGCCAAGAACGTCAGTCGTGAATTTGACATGAAGTGCTTATCATACCTTGTTGCAGGTCTTGCTACTGCTGCTGCTCTTGATCGTACCCTTTGGGGCATCAACTATGACACTCGTACCAGTGAATGGGGTGGTTGCAAGGACCCATCAGTGATTGCTGCTGATTTGACTGCTTTGAAGACTGTCACCAATATCGTTCGCCTCTACTCCATGAAGCAACCTTGTGCTGACCGTGTTTTGAAAGCTGCCAAGAATCTTGGACTTAAGGTTTGGATTGGTACTTGGTCGGAAGTTGCTTCCCCAAAAGTGACCGATTCGTTTGATGCTGATTTTAAAATTCTTCAATCGCTTGTCAAGAATGGTGCCATCACCAACGATAACATTGCTGGTATTCAAGTGTCGAGTGAAGCCCTTTTCCGCTATTACATCAATGGTGGCGCTGGTGTCAATGACACGACCAACCCAAATGGTATCAATGCCATGGTCGCTCATTTGAACCAAACTCGTTCATACTTGCGCGACAACAAGCTTGATTTCCCAGTAACAATTGCTGATGTCATGGATATTTACAACAACTACCCACAACTTTACAATGCTGTTGATATTGTCTCGGTCAACCAATTCTCCATGTGGGAAAATGTTGAAGCTGCCAATGGTGCTTTTACAATGTGGGAACACTGGCAAAAGATTCAACAACAAGCTCGTGCTGCTGGTAAACCAATTCTCATGTCAGAAACTGGTTGGAGTTCCGATGGTACCAACCCAGCTATCAAGGAAGCTTCACCAGAAGCTGAACGCATTTTTACCACCGATTTCTTGCGTGTGGCTGAACAAATGCAAATGAACTATTTCTACTTTGCTTCGTTTGATTTAAGCTTCAGCAACAACACTATTGAAAAGAACTTTGGTATTTTTGCTGTGAACCGTACCATGAAGCCATGTATCACCCAAGCTAATGTTGGCCCAGCCCCAACTGCAGTTCGCCTCTTCCTTGGTGACAAGGTGCTTAAGGCTGATGGATATTTATCCAACACGTACACTCGCTTGACAATGGACAAGCCATCCACTGGCACCTCTAGTGTCCTTGACAATGAGATTTGGTTCTATGATAATGCTACTCAAACTCTTCGCAGCAAGTCTGCTAACCAATGTCTCGACTCGTATGGCTCCAAGGACTGGCAAAATGTTCACCTCTGGAAGTGTGACTACACCAACAAAAACCAAAAGTGGAAGCTTGCCAACAACGCTGTTGCAGTCCAAAATGGTGCTAACTTTTGCATGGACTCGGACCCAACTATGAAGTATGATGATGGTATGCAAAAGGTTCAAATGTGGTGGTGCTGGAATGGTCCAAACCAAAAGATCACTATGCGTCCTATCAACCAAGAACCAGTTCAAATTAAGAACGGCAAGGCTTGGCTCACTTCGAGCTCCAACGTTATCACCACCAGCACCACTCAAGCCACCGACTCGCAAACTTTCTTCTATGACCCAATTGCTCAAACCATCGCCACCAAAGCCAAGACCTGCCTTGACCTCACTACTTATGCCCGTGGCACCAAGATCACTGCTCGCACCTGCTCTGGTAGCCCAACCCAAAAGTGGCAATACAATGATGTCACCGGTCAAATCAACCACGGCACCTCTCTTGCTCTCTGCTTGTCTGCTTCGTCTACCAACGATGCTGTAGTCCAACTTTGCGATAAGTCTGACACCAACCAAAAGTGGTCCATGGACTTGTCGAATCCATCTAGCTAAACTAACAAGTGTTGACTTTTGTTTTCACTTGCTTTAAGATGGAGAGAAACACTCAATTAGAAATAAATATCTATTAGGTTTTGTCATCTTCACAGGTTTCTATCACTGGAGGTATCCACTTTGAAGTACCTCCGATAGAGTCTAATGGTATATGGTTGGATTTGTTTCTCTTTGAGCTTTCAGGGAATGGAAATGACATATCACGAACACTGATATGTGGTGTATTCAAGTATGCAAGTTCCAGTTGTCTTCGATCTGGATCAATGAGCTTTGCCTTTGTGTTGTTCATACTGGTTGATGGGCGATAGACCCCTCCATTCATCAAAACAATTTTTGGTTTTGTTAATGTTGTTTGCCAAGCGCTATTTTGTCTAAAATGAAATAAGTTCGTATAATGAGTAGTATCGGTACTTATATTGGGCAACCGAGACACTAGATGATGAGCTTTTAATGGGTTTGGTGTAAGATTCTAATGGTTGTAAACCAGGTTTATGCACTTTTCGCTTCTAGCAATCATGTCAACACCAATTTTTGCAAAGCAAATACATAAGGAAGATGTTGTTGTAGTCCTTGCTTGGATTCGCGAGGATAGTTAGTCTTTAAGGGTGTAGGATTTGTTGGTTTGTATTCAACAATGGGTTGCATTTGTTTAAGCTCTTGTAGCAAAGTTAGTCGTGCATTTGATGACAGCGAAAAGTAAAAGGAAAGCATAAAGCCAACACCTTTTGCGGTGGAGTGACCACGTAAAGGTTGGTGAATGCCTTCTAGAACTTGTCCATATTGAGCTGCTGTCAATGAGTGCAGATACAAAAGTAATTCCTAAGTTAGTTCTTTAATGATGTATGGTAAATGGACAAAACCTGTTTTTCAAGTATTCCTAAAGAAGTCAAAAATCGATATAATGAAGCACTTAGTGTGAAGTGAGCTAATCGCACGAAATACTTTGCAACATCTTGTGGGGTACAAAGCCCATTGAGCCCAATCGGACTGGCAAATACTCGCCAAATATCAGAAGAAAGAGACCTAAGCCATTCAACTGTGTGTACAAGAGTTGTTTCATCCATGGACATCAATGCTTGAAGCATTAATTGCTGTGTTTGCTGCTCTAGAGGCTCCAAGCGCATTTGCATCAGAGTAGCAACATCAAAGCGAACGTTTAGTCGTAAAATAAGGTTTTGAATATCATCGTGATGCATGTCAAAGTGATGCTGACTCAGCCAAGTTTGAGTTATTAGACGTATAGCTACCCTATCCAATAGCTAAGTAAATCAATTACTAGCATAATCAACCATTCGGCATCGTTTGGGCTCATAGTATTGAGTTGATTATATACAAGTTCTGTTATTTGAAATCTGGTCATTTGCTATATTGCAATGAGTGGGGTAAAAAATATTTATGTACTTCAGATGGTTCAAGGCCAAGAACTGCGGCTAAGCTGGTATCGAGATCCCAATACCCTAAAGTGGATTGCATTGCTAATAGTGCTCGAAATTTCGTCGCTGTCGAGCTTGTATGCACTTGTTCCAAGGGCTTTAAGCATCTTGTATCTATATGCACAACTAAGTGTCGTGTGGTTGATACTGGTTATCTAACCAGTGTAAACTATTTCTTGAACCAATGTTGACAATAGTGTTGCTGCCTAATGACCACTGAGACTTATTACAAAAGCTAGTAATCATACGCTTGAGAGATGTAATTTTTCACACCATTCATCTCCAAACTATTTATGATTATTAACGCATTGTTTTTACTGTCCAACCAACCTGTCGAAATAAAGAATTAAAGCGATTGATGTTAATCGCTGAGCAATTCTGAGCATCAACATTCCAATCTTCTTGGATGTTACACAGTGTAGACAATGGTAATCCACAAAAGCGATCAAGTGAAAGATGTAATTGTGAGTACATTGCAAAGTCTAATGCGAACGCAGATGTCGGAAGAACACAGGCACTCCATAAATCATCAATGGAAACTTGTATTATAGCTGCTTGTTGTTGCTGTTGTTCAGTACAAGCTCCTAGTAGCAATGTCATTTAGCAATCTCTTTACACTAATTCACCAATGCTTTGAAAAGTAATTCGCTGTGTATTTGGTCTTCTGCGGGGTGAACCATTCCCATCAAGAGCTGGTAGTTGAGTTGATGTATATTTCTATCATAAAAATTAGTAAATGTTTTTGTAAGTGAAAGCCACAAGGAGTGTGCCAAAGATTGATTTAACACGTGGGGTTGAGAGCAATGATACCCCAGAATCAATGCTTTGAAATATAGGAAGGCTCTCGTGCGGCATATACATCAATATTGTAGCATTTGATACAAACCAAAATTAAAAAAACAAACCGAAAGGTGTCTTTTCTAAAACAAAACTGATATAAATTGTTTCTTGCCATAGAAACAACGATACAATTACATTGCCAAAAGCATCAATTCAAAGCTTTATCATGTAAAAAAGTTTTACTTCAAAGCCATATAAAAAAGATAATCAAAAAGATACATACAGTGTTTCAAACAGCGTATATACCATCCACTACAATTGTCATGTTTACACAACCAATGTTTATCCGGATGCTTGGACAGAATGAAAGCGTTTCGCACATTGTGATTGACGATGCCACGCACTATTGTACGTATATGACAATTAGATTGTGTTTATTGTTATTGCTTCTAGAAGAATGATACATTGTCTTCAATTGTACTTGTAGCTGCTCTTGTTTTCAGTGTTGGTCTCTTATTTGCCATACAATTGGTATTGTTTACAACTGGCATCTTGCCGATACGATACCCTTTCATTTCGGACTTTGGATTAACAAACAATGGTTTGGTTATACTTCCATTATTGACATATTTTATGTATAAATATTTTTTGTATGCTCTCAAAGCTTTTCGGAATCAAAGACCACGACATCGAAATCTCCAAGCTAAAGGTCGACATGGATTTTGTTAGTCAAAAGACCAAAGTAGTTAGACACTCTAAATTAATGAAAGCTTGGATTATCTCAATTCTACTAATACTTTTCCAAATACTAGCAAACAAAACGAGCTTTATGACGCTCATCATAAGTTAAGATTCGTGCTGCTTGGGTACATTATTCTTCTCGAAATTTCACAATTGCAGCTGTTTATATCGACACCACGATAAATCCATTGCTTTACATCACACTATCATGGCATTTATTGCTCTATTATCCAAGCTTATCACACAAAAGATGCCCATCAATTGTTTATGTTTTTGACACCTTTTCATCACTATCATAAATAACCTCTACAACATAATAATCTAGATTTTAAAGGTTTACACTATAGTAACTTAGGTTTAAATAGTGTATGTACCCAAACTGACTGAAAGAAGTTCATTAAAGTACGATTTAGATACCGTACTTTAAGGTTCAAATTCAATATACCTCTTTCTTCCATGCAAACTTACCGCTTTATCGAGACAATCTAGATGAAATACACACTTTACATAGCTTGTAATTCAATGGTTACTTTGTATGACTATAAAATTCTAATTAACCGCTTGACTTGTCAATGACATCGAAGTCGTACTTAAACGAATATATGTGCTCCCCAGCGTCATTTTGGCGACGATGGAACTTAGCGAAGTTGATAAGCTCTTAGCCGACGATAGCGATAATGACGATCTCGTGGAGCTTGATCTAAATGAGATTCAAGCTGCATTGACACTGGAAGAGATTCTCAATGAGGATTTGGATGGGATTGCCCCCGTTCCAGTGGCTGCAGAAGGTGAAACTCAGGCTTTATCTGTTCAAAATCCACTTTTGCATCGTGCATTGCTTAAACCACGAGCATCTACATTAAACACAGCAACGAAATCGCCATTGCAAGTAGCCCAAGCCATTGAAGATACCTTGCTCGCCCCTCCTAGTGAAGTTTTAGTGAGTCCACTTGCAGTCAAACGCCGAATGCGAATGCATCAGCAATCGCTTAAACTACGCAAAGAAACAAATACACTTGACAAAATGAAGATTGCATTGCAATTGAAACAAAAACAATCTACTGGTGGCAGTGGTGTCGTAAAGGTCGAACCGATGCAAACGATTTCTAAACAACTTGCAAAGAATGCTGAATTTCGTGAAAATGGACCTGGAAGCCCTACAGTCGTAGCTATTCACCCAAAATTCATTGCGATAGGTACAAGTAAAAGTCTTGTTCTTGTGTTTGATCATTTTCAAAACATTCGCCATGTACTTCGCAATACAAGTATGGATACCAACCACGATCCATATTCGGGTACTTGAGCTAAATGCGTATCCATTTTTTACTTGTGTATAGATGGTGCTGTCACTGCTATTGATGTCTCTCCAGGCAGTGATTTCTTAGTGTGTGGTTATCAAAGTGGCCGAATTGTGCTTTGGGATATGTTAAAGGGAACATCACTTAAGGTTGTAGCTGATGCCCATGACTGCCCAGTTGTTAGCTTGTTGTTTATGAAAGATCAAAAGCCCTGCATTCTCTCTGTTGATGCCAAGTACACTACTTTCAACTATGTCAACCTTATATTTGCTTAGTGGAATTGCCAACAAAATCAACTTTTCGAAAATGATGGGCTACGTATATGTCGTCGATACTGATCCAATTTATGATGGGTCTGCTGGTAAAATCCTAAGTGTTGCTATTCTTCCACAGAGTGCTGGACATGCTAAAATTGCACATATCACTGACACTTATTGCATTGCCGCCATTAGCACGGATAAGCTAACTTTTTTGGTTGCCATTGAGCCCGAAGTACGTATCCTTCATCGTTGGTTCAAACCAGGTACTTTAGCTTTAAAATCATTAGTTTGACGTTTAATAGATGGTTTGACAAGTGACAATTTGCCATCACTTGCTTTTGCATGGGTAGCACTACCTGGAAGTTCTCGTAATGACACTCCTACTCCGATGCTTGCTCGTGGCTGGGGTAAACATGTTCAATTCCTTGAAATTCTTTTCCAACCTCGCCACTCTCACAACAAGGATGGCTGGCCAACGTTTGCTGAAACAAATCACATGAGTACTACAAGTGATGTTGTTGCTACTCAGTGGCTTGGAGACCATGTTGTTATGTACTTAACTTATCAAGATGAATTATGCGTTTATGACACAATGAGTCGACAAGAACTTGAAATTGTCGATGTTAGTTCAATGGGGCTTGTCTACGCTTCTTATCGTGGCAACAATGGGCGTAGCTTTGCTAATAGCTTCCGTGCATGTAATGACATGCTTTATCTACTTGGTTTAAAGGAACTTCAAACTGCTCGTGTTCAGCCATGGACTCAACGTATTGATGCACTTATTGAAGATGGCGAATGGCTTGAAGGTCTTGGTTTGGCGCTAGACCACTTTGATGGGCTTACCAAAGCTGCAGCTACGAGAGCTGAACGAGATCGATTCCCTCCTGTGTTCTTCACGGACCAAAACAAAGATCAATGTGTTGTTGACATCTTTCGTATGTGCCAAACAAATCAAAGAACTGGTGACAAAGAGGACGTCTTTCGATACGAAGATAATGCTGATGAAGGCGTTCGATGGTGTGTTGGGGAAAACCCATACTCTCCAGACGTGTCAAAGCGTCTAGAAGCAGCTTTTCAAAATGCTCGTTCAGGTCATGTGACCAAGAATATTGTTCCTATCGGTGTAGCTGAACGTGTAGCTGATTTACTCATGGACTACGTCCGTTTGGCCATTGGCAATGCTCCTACATCATCTAGTACATTGGATTTGGCCATTTCGCACTATCAAATGCTTGCTGGTGTAGCAATTGAGTACTGTGCACAAACTCATCGTACTGACTTACTCTTTGGGGACATTTTCAAGCGATTTCAAGAAGTAGATAAAGCTTCTGTGTTTGTTGCTCTTCTTGCTCCTTATATACTGAATGACCAGCTTAAAGTACTATCTCCTGTTGTCATGACCGCATTTGTCGAACACTTTCAAAATGATCTCACGTTGGTTGAAAAATGCTTTCTTCATCTCAATGTTCGTGATGTTGACTTTAATACAATGCTACAAATTTGTGAACAGCACTCTCTTTATACTGCTCTCGTTTATTTGTATAATGAAGCCAAGCAAGATTACACCACACCAATTGATGTCCTAATTGCAGCTTCTGGAAATGCCACACCTCAATCCCTTGCTGATTTATCTGAAGAAGCTCTCACAGCTACCCGTGGCAAACGCATGATCGGATACAAATGTCTTCTTTACATTTCGTTTATTTTTACTGGAAAGACTTTCCCCAAGCGTGAAATCGTCGCCAATAACCCAAATACCGCTTCACGTTATCAGAGAATGGTTGCTAGTGTTGCTCAACACCTTTTTGCGAAGCAAACAACGGGTGATGTTGCATTCCCTCGACTTGTTCCACTCATCCAACTCGATGCTAAAGTATTTTTTGAAATCATGGCCAAACTATTTGATGATCCCAATGTCGAGTTTGAGGGTGAACAAACTTCAGCTACTACTTCACAGCGCTACAGCAATTTGACACTTAAATGCCCTTCGCGTATGGAAATGGTCTTAAGCCTTGCTGATACAATTGTTGGTACCCCAACAGAACCACAATCTCAATTTCCAGCTTCCAAATACTTCAGTGCCGCTGACCAAGGCCACTTTTATATGTTTGAAGCTCGTTTGTTGAGCAGTAGGATATCTATCATTATGAATTTTTCTTATGATTTGGTTAGGTGGTGCTATCGATGCTCAACAATATGCCACTGCTCGTAGCAACAATGCCAACAATAGTCAATGGGTAATGGATTCGTTAATGCACTTCCTTGCAAGTGGACCTCAATCACTGTCATCTACTGCTGGTGATGAAGATGGATTTGATAAAATTGGTCGTCAAGCAATGCTCGTTCGATTGCTCCAAACACTATCCCCCGATTCTTACGACCAAACTACTTTGTTACGTCGTGTGACCAGGGAAACTATGAATCGTACTCAGTCCTTTGTAGATAAATTTTTCTCATTACTATGATAGGTGCTGCTGTGGTTCTGCACCGAGCCCGTGGTGAATTTAATGAGACTATTTCAGCTTACTTGGCTGATACCGATCACGAATATAAACTTAGTGTATTTTCATACATTCGCTCAGGTTTGGTGTTGCCTTATAGAGTTGAAATAAATATTCCTCTATAGAACGAGACAAGGTTGCTGAACAAGATGGTGATGCAAGCAACAGTGATGTTGCAAAAGCTCGTCAAGCAGATATTGAGCAAGGCATTATTAACCATTGTGGTGGTTTACTCGAAGTCGACCCACATGAGTTTGTTGTCTTGATTTTGGAAAATTTTGCAAGTCTCAATGTAAAAATCATCCAAAAGTTTGTGTCCGTGGGTGGAAAAACTGGAGCCAAATGGGAATTTACTTACTTACGGCAAATTCTTACTTCGGCCGAAGGTGAAGACTCGGACGTAATCCGTGATTTACTGGAACGAGAAAAGACTGTCTTGCAAATGGCTGAAGACCCTGCAGTCCAAGAACGCTTTATTCGACTTTTGTGTGAGTTTGAACCATCGCAAGTATTCCCATATTTGGCTGCTCACGACAGCTACAAAGTTGAAACCTGCCTTAAGCTATGCAAAGAGTTCAAAATCACCGATGCTGAAGCTTACTTGCTTGAACGCACTGGGGATGTTAATGGTGCTCTCACAATTATTCTCACAAGCATGGAAAAACAACTTAAAGTGCTTAAACCTGCCCTTCGTGGCTTTAATTTGAACACTGCAGACACTTCAGCTTCTGGATGGCAACAAGAAAGCATCATTGAAAGCGTTCAAGAAGGAAAGGAAGTTATGAAAACTCTTGATGTCGCTATTGCTATGTGTCAACGTAACTCTGCCCGTCACCACGATGATCAAAGTGAAAAGCTATGGTTTACACTCTTGGATATGTGCCTCAAAGTGCAAAACTTGGCAAAGAAATCAATGCAAAGCAAGACTAAGAGCCGAACTAGCACTCGTGGGGCACAAACAGTTTTCCAAGTTGCTGTGAATGAACTCATTCGCATCATCCTCGAACGCATGTCGTCGTGCGTCTCATTGCAAGCAATTTTATTCAAAATTACCAACGAACATGGAAAAGATGAATTTGGAGACTTTCGACCGACCATCTTCGGCATGCTTGATACGTACAATTATGAACACAATATCTACCAAACTGCAAATGCTCTCATTCGGTATGAATACCCTTCATATGTCTGCTCATTCATTGCTATAGAACGGACTTACATGATCAAGTGATGGTATTACGTCGAGCTCAAGCTAAGTGCATTGCATCCGCCTCGGTGACTTGTCATTACTGCAAAGTAGTGCTAAGCAAACCTCCCTTTGGCATGGGACAGCATTACAATTCCAAGGAAAAGTGGAATCGTCATACATCTAGTGTTTCTGTCAAAGCCACAGGCCAGCTATTTCATGACTCTTGTGCCAAGATGTGGGAACAAGAACTCGACAAGAAGGTAAATATGAATGGTGTCAACTCAATAACTTACCTATTCTCATAGGAGGACCATGCTCGAAAAGCTGGTGGTGCCCACACTCGTACATCTACAGGAAGCCAAGATAATGAGGGTGAAGCTGGGGATGATGAAAACCAGTCATCTTCTCGTTCATTAAAGCGTCAAGGCAGTACTCGCCGGTACTTGAGTCGACTCAAACGTGTGCGAGATACAACCAAAACTAACCGTGCATTGGTACACTCTCGAGTTGAAAGAAGTTTAATTATCATATTTGTAGCACCATCTTCTTGCTAGCCTCAACCGAGTTGATGGCACAAAGAACAAGTACCTTCGTGGCAACACAGCAACTTTTTCACTTAAACCTGCTTCATTGCCCAAGGTTTCGCGCCAAGGGCCCCGAAAACCTGGGGTGTTGCCAGCCAAAGCTAACAAGACCACGAAATTCTAAGCCACTGCATAATATGACTGGATTTGCCTTACGCCATGCGTCGTCGTTTAATTTCACTCGCATCTCGACCAGCTACAATCGTCACCGCAGGTAAAAATGGACTAATACTTGTAGCTGCTTCATACAGATCATGTTGTCGACGAAGCCATTCTCCACGTCGTCCTTTGGGTTCATCTTCCTGACGGCTTTTTTCAGTCTCATCAAGCATTTCATCCATGCTTTCGTGAAGACATTTCTCAACATCAGCCATGTATACTCGCAATATCCGAAGAATTTCTCTCTGCATCGCATCTCCAACAAGATGTTGCTGCACACGAAGGTAGCCTCGAATGTGAAAATATGCTTCAAAATGAGGACCCCACTTTTCTCGGATTTCAGGTGATACTAAAGCTGCATGTACCAGTTGAGCTTCTGCTTCTGACATTCGCGATGCTGTAGCCAAAGCCACAGAGTTTGTTGTATAAAGATCAGGGCCAAGATTCCAGTCACGAATATTAGCTACAACATGCATAGCTTTATCTTTAGTCACTTGCAATGCTTTCAGGAGCTTTTGTACTCCTATTTTACGCATACTGTCGGTGTATCGTTGATCATTGTGGATATTTGTTTCAAGTTCTTCATGAAAAAGGCAAAAGAGTTCATCAACAAAGATATGCATGATATCGTACGTGTGTTTGGCAAATATTTCACTCCACTTTTGTAAAGGAACACGAGCATGATGGAATGGTGCATTAGCAACTCCACGCGATCGAAATGTCATTTCTTTCACTTCTACTACCAAATCCAAAAGTTGTGAAATTTCTGTAGCCGTCATAGTAAGTTTAGATGAGGTTGTAAGTGCCTGAAATGTGTCCATATCAAGCTTTTTATCTTCAGTACTCATAATCGTATTAAATGGCGTGATCTTCCACTGGAGTACGTCATGCACAACTCTTTCCATCGAAGCTCTTAATTCTGGCAAAAAGCCTTCAAAAATGGTATGAATTGATTGAGAAACATCATGAACTTCACGAGCCATGAGCAATCCAAGACGGAACGATTGTTGCTCCAATTTGGCTAATGTACTTTGACAAATATCAAGGTACTTGTGAATTTGATTATCCAAGAATGGCAAGGTTTGGTCCATGACATATTGGAGCATTTTTTCATTTAAAATTGTATGTAAAGTTTCTGTAGCAGCTTCATCTTGTTCAAGAACAAAACATGTTTCAATAGGAACTGGTAAATCTGGAGGTACAAAATGAGCATGTATATATTCTACTTCTATTGTTGCATCGGTTTGATCAGCCATCGTAAAGATAGTAAGTGTACGATCAAATGAAGGATCCATTTGTCTAACAACATCCCATGTTCGTACCAAGTCGGGAGGTTTGTTTAATGGAACTACATGGCAAATTAAACTTTGTTCGGGGTCCATATACGTTCGCATCATATCCAAAAGATCAATTTCTTCAGATGAATGCTTCATCGAGTACGGAAGCCCTGGTAAATCAACTAATGTGGCTTCAGGAAGATAATGATCGCTCTTGACGATATATACTTTATGTCGACAGTCGTACGCGTGGCCTTGTAAAGCAATGCTCTGGGCTTGTTCGAGCTTGTCCTTGGTCACTACGTCAGTAAGGGGAGTCTTGTGGGCAAAGACTTGGCTCGATGGCGTGTGGCTTTCATGACATCTTCGCAGGGAAAGCTCGAATGCTACACGTGTACAAGGCCCATCATGGCCTCCTAAAGGGAATGGAATGCCTGTAATCCGTTCTAGAAGAGATGATTTTCCGCTTCCCTGCATGCCTACGACTACAACTGAAGGAGGCTGCATAGCTGGAGCATCAAATGTACTCAAAGCTCGTGTTGCGTTGTCCACAGCGTCCAGCAGACGCCTCGCATGGGGTTCTGTTATCGCTGCCATTTTTCCAGTGGCGAGCAAATTTGCAATTGCCATCTGGGATATCATCTTAACGCGATATCCTTGTGCATATATGACTACTAGAACTCCTTTACGTGTCCTCCTTGTTGCTTTATCGATTGCACCATGTCAAAGTGTCCTTAAATATGTCCATGTTTCA
>JNBS01001096.1:5139-15853 GCA_002081575.1 Thraustotheca clavata | reverse complement strand
CCGCTTCAGCAGCTTTAGGGATAGCTGATCGTGGCACAAGTAAATCAATTTGATCAGCAGATAGAGCCCCATTGGCTTCTACACCAAGCATAGTTACAAGCCGATTAAAAGAAGCTGTGAGAACAGTAAAATTTGCTGGCACACCAGTGTAAACAATATATGACATTGAAGCTACGGTTTGAGCAACTACATCCCACCAGTCACTACCAAATTGAATTCCACCCAACTAAGACATAGTCTTTGATACTGAAGTCCATAAAGTATATGTCCATACAAGTAAACAGAATACAAGTTGAAACTTAATGCATTAACATATTGCGGAAACACAGCGATTTCAGCTCCAACATTAGGCCGTAGTGTCAGTCCAAAATTCACATTTAAAGTTCCATCGAGTGTATTAGTGTTGCCATTTAAAGTAGTTGCAGGATTAAGAGCCATGATAGATCTCATAATTAAAGAAAGTGTTTTAATTTCTTGAGGTTGAGAAAATGCTATTAAAGACGCCATACGTCGATATGCATCGTTTACTAATTGAATCAGAATCACAAAACCAAAACAAACAAGTGCAATTGGTACAATTACACGTCGAAATATATGTTGCTTGTGAATCGAACCTCTCAAGCTGGACAGCGATAACACTTGAGTTAACAACGTCTTGGACCGTTGTTCATGTTAAAAGTTGTCTTAAGATTCACTATCAGTTATATCACTATTGTAAAAAGTACAAGCACACACAGTTTCATGTTGGACATGAGACAAATCGTAAATAGATCTGATTATCACATATGGTTCTTAATGAGGTCATTTGTGTGCCTGTGTTCACAGCATCGCCATGGACACTTGAATATGTTCTAGATAATACAACTTCGGGTATGTTTGACGTTCTTTTGGATTTCTCTGGTTCGAGTAATGTGGGAATATCAATATCCACAACACTACAAACAAAGCTAGTGCTTCATGCATTTGATCGTAAAACAATTTCTCTTTATCGTCTTGATGAAACTACTCGATGTGCAATACGATTCCAATACAATATTGTTCGTCAAGAAGGACCTCCTTTGATACTAGAGCTCACTAATGCTGCATTATCACAAATCGATCAAAACCTATTGCATGGAGGCCATTATGTTGATTCTACGTTTTTGTCGAAAGCAACTTCTCTACACGCTAGCCCTAATGAAGATGGCCAGTATACGTGGAGACATTATACTGAATTTTATCCAAGCAATGCACAAATTACTGGTACTTCAGACCTTGCAGTATCGCTAACCAGAGGTGGTTCATTGGTGTCCAAAGCTATGCTATCAGCTCTTGTGGTTGCTAGTAAAAGGCGACAAATATTGAACCGTATTATATCAACGTCAAAACATAGCTTTTCGATTCAACTTTATCGTGATGGAGAGCTTCAAGTAATTGAAATCGATGGTTATCTTCCGTGTGCTCATGGTGGAGGTCCTATGTTGACAAAATGCACTCAAGGATATCTTTGGCCACTTTTGTTACAAAAAGGACTAGCTAAACTCTACCAAGGGTTCTCTCATTTGGCAAAAGTATCGTTTGACGAGCTTATTCTTAGTATATTTGGCTATTCAGCGTAATGTTCTCAATTATTGCGATTTTTTACTTCCTGTAGGCAACTATTATTTTCTTTAAAAGATCCAAAGCAAGCTTCAGTTCATTTAAATCAAATTATATCCTGCCTTCTAAATGACAATGTCGTATGTGCTAAGCTTGGCACAACTGTGTTTGTTGTCTCTGCTATTGAATCGTCATCTTTAGTTTTACTTGATCCATCTCATGAGCTTGACGGTGATGCAGCTAATTCCAAAGACGAAGAGATCAACAAATGCACAAATTACAGTCAATATAAAAAGATGTATTTTGCTCAATTTACATCAATGGTCCAATCCGTTTGGTACTTGCCAAAATTATCCACTTGTGCTAAAGTTTGTCGCCGACGGTATTTTGTTCCTTACAATGCAAATTCAAGTGATACAGAGGCTCTTTTTGGTTTAAGCATTTCATCTACTGCTTTAACTCTTATCACGTTGATTTATTCATTGCCTCGAGATAAACCAATTGAGTTTGCAGTCCTCTCGGTGCAAAATGATTATAAACTGAGTGAAATTGCAACTTGTCAGAACGACCCAAGCACCAAATATTGTCAAGTATTAAGTATGCATTCATTGCAATAATTATGTTTGGAATAGATGCAGCTTGAATTATACCCAGGCGAATATGTGATTGCAATCAAGCGATCGTCAATTGCTATCCAAGAACACCAAGAGAACAATTCCGATGAAGTACAACTTGATCGCTTCTTTAATGTTCTTGACACAGATATGGATGGGCGACTGAACTTTGATGATTTAAAGCGGTTCATTCAGGTATTCCTTGCTTTACACGCTTAATTATACAATGTGTGTAGCTATATGACAGTGAATTATCAATCGATCACGCTGCTTACGAATGGTTGCTAAGCGAATTTGAATCGGACAACCGTGGTTTAACACTGCAAGGATTGCGTGAATGCTACAAAGCCAACGGAATGAACGATTACAAGAACGATATATTTCAGAAATCAACTTGTTGTGTCTTAGCAGTTCATTCCGAGAGCTCTAACTTTACTTTGGTTCAAATTGAATAGCTCAAAGCAATAGTTTTCTATGTTTTGCGTGATTTCGAGTCCAAATTCATCGTCACAGGACCATCATTTACCTACGATCACATGATTAAACTTTGTCATTCAAAATGGTTCTCACAATCGACACTTCCATGTATGCTCCAAACACTCCTTCCTGCACTTGTTCTGGAGAATTATGAGCATTTCGCACTCGTTGTACAAGGTTATCAAACAATACTTTAGCTGGTTCAGGAGACACTAGAGAAGTACGTAAAGATGCCAAAGTGTTCATACAATTTAGTACTTGAGAGATGAAAGTCAGGTTTATTGCCATTCATATAGCCATGTAGCGTAAATTGACTTACCATGAGCACTTGAAAGTTATTTTGTAGCAGAGAAGACATCCAAGGTTTTCCTTCTGCATTTGGCCACAATCTCGAGTTCTACAAACAATCAATTATCAATCAAATGCGTTCATTACGAGAATGCGACGGCAAATCCACTCAGCATCTTCTTCTGTATCATCTCTACCAATGCCTACGAGGCACACAAGGCCCTTGGATATGCTTCCCACCGTTTGTCCATCCACTTTGACGGCCCCACTCGTCACTCTCTGCATCACGAGCTTCATGGCTAAATGGTTTGTGACACGAAATAAGTGAAGACAAATATCATTACGATTAACTAGAAGTCTTGAGCTGCTTTCGAGGAGGACGTCCACAGCGTCTAAAGTTAGAATCAATATAACAAGAAAGAGCAATACAAACTTACTTTGGAGCTGGACGAGGAGTAGATAAATAAACGTCAGGGTCTTCGCCCATACGCTTTAAATGTGTTTGTAAGCTTTGATACGATTTCTCGAGCTCTGCTTTCATTTCATCAATGATACCGTGCTTGATCATGCTTGCTCGATTAGCATTGATTGTATATCCTGTTTCTGCGTATAATGTCTCGATGATTTCCCGCCCTGTGATCTTGGAAACATCTTGAGCTTGTTTACATAGCTCGGATTTGGCAAATATACTTTTAAGCTTGTATCAAAATGAGATAGGAATCAAGAAAGAGTAGATATACCTCTTCAGTCGAATATGTAGTTAATCGTGTGTCTTTCTTTTCATGTACATTCATCGCATGATTGTGTTCGAGCGTACATTTCACACGAATACCAAATAGACTTTGATTGACACTCACAACGAATGGACAATCAGCTTTACTTGTACATATCCATAACCTACGCCTTCCTCCTTTCTTTGACTTGTCAATGCCAACTTGAAAGCCACAAGCCTTAGCTAATCGTCGTACTTTGGCTTTAGCCTAATGCATTCTTGAGGAATTGCATTCATTGTTGCGTACATCATCAAATGACTCTACCATGACATAACGCTTATCATTTGGGTCTTTGTTAAGCAATCCAATTTCGATTGCATGTTGTACAAATACATCTACAGGAGGAATACTTGGGGTCTCTTGTTTTTCTTCTTCTTGACGTGCATCGTCAATTGACGCTTGCAATGCTTGTACAGACTCTGGCAATGCCTCAACACGATCAGGAAACACCGATAATGAAGCAGTAGGGTCTCTAATCTCTAGAGAAGAGTGCAATGGATACATTTTATCTTTTGAATGTCCATTGAAGCCTGTGTCATCCCCGCTGAAAGCACTCATAAACCTGAACTGAATGTTCCTCCGGATTTTCTCCGGGATTAATCTAATATTAGGATGCAGGATATAACTAATTATCTTAGGAAATATAATAGAGGTAGTTGGGTAACTTGAAGTGATATCCTGTATGATCGCCTGTGATATCACAAAGCTGATCACCGAGACATCCAATGATTTTCAAATTGTCTTTGATGACTTTATGACGTGCTTTTTGCTTGAAAACAGCTACAGACATTAATTGATCTTGTGGAGAGCGTAGAATGAGCCTAAGTAAGGTTAAATGCCTAAAATATTCTTTTATGGCATTACGAGTATTCACGATAACCAGCAAGGAATAGAGATCGTAATGTAGCATCACGAACATGTTCTGGTCGTTCTGATATGAAAATAACCTAAAGAAATGCTCAATGTATTGTTAGATATTGCTAATTGATACTTTTATATCTTTCCATTTGATGTACTCGTAAAACTTGTGTACGATAGAGTTGACTGGAGGATTGAATTTTATTAAATAATTGTGCTGTGTTTGTGGTATTGCTTGATATTTGACAGATTTCATATACGAATAGCTTGATAGTGCAGTATCATCGACATCAAAGATAAATGCTATGGGAACGTGTTAACAAAATTTGCAATAATTTTACAAACCGCAGTTCATTTCGAATGGAAGTGTTTCCAATTGATATACAGCTCGACTGAGGATTATACTACAGTCTCTCTCATATTGTGTAATAGTTTTACCAGGCTGGAGCTCATAAAATGTTTGCAAAAAAGTCAATGACATTATTTCCTTGGCTAAATTTGATAATCGTGGAGCCTACGATTACTTTATCTTTGATAAAATTAAAGCATTCAGTATACCAGAGATGCAGCTGTACAGAGACTTTCGGATATATCTTTGTTAACTAACATGAAATCCTTTGGCGATGTCTCTAAAGCTTCAAATCGTTTGAACATATCTGGAGATAAACCATGGTATAATTCGTACCTACGATTTCATTGCACCATATTACATATCAAAATTGCTACCGTGAAGGCACAGTACGCAATTGCTCCACACTGACAAATAAATCAGGAAGATCAACTACACCCAAATCATAAGGAGGCTCATCTTTAAGTAGTCGTTGTTTTGCTTTATCCGCAGTTGAGCCTGCAATAGTGCTACGTAAAGTATCTCGAAAGGTTTCCAAGTTGCTATAAGCACTTTCATTAACTTTTGACAATCAGAAAGAACCTTAAAAGTGGTTGGTATATTGGATTATGAGCAAGCCCAACCAAGGAAGAAGCAACAGCGTCATAAGGCTTGTTTAATTTGCTTTCAGCTTGTGCTTTCAATAAATAAGGTTCATGAGCACCACAAAATCTTGTTATCATTCGACATGTAGTATCACGAGCTGATTTATATGCCAAGAATTCACATTCAAGCTACACATATATACATCGTCTAAATATTATCAATGGTATACCTTGTATTTATGAAGATATGCTTGGTAAACGAGTTTGTCCTGTGTAGTGTCATCCTCAATGATGATTTTATTAAAGATTCGAGCTGCTTGTCGTAATCGACCTGCTTCTTTTGCTTGTAAACCATCATCTAAGAGACTTTGAACAGTGTTCACTGCATGAGGTTTCATTGCTATTGTTAGTAGCCTCCATTGCTGTCATGACACTTTTCATCTTACAATGGAGTACACACAAAGCACGGTAAGAAAAAATCTAAGCTTCTTTATCTAATTAGATTTAGTATGAGGGGCCAAAAAGCTTTGGTAGACTCAATGGACATGGTATATATACATTTCCTGACGGTACAATACATTAACTTATTGAATCTTAACATGCGTGTAAAGGATCAAGATATGAAGGTGGTTTTCAAAATGGACAATTTCATGGCTATGGGGTGCTAGTTTTTCCCCAAGGACGATATGAAGGCACTTGGAAAGATGGCAAAGTATTCAATATATACCCTTATCCCTCATTACTATGAGATCTTTAGAAAGTCGATGGAAAATTCACGTTTGCTGATGGATTGGAATATGATGTTCCGTGGGACTATAGCACTGAGAATGATCGACGATTTCATTGTGAGAAGATGTCTGATCAATCTAATCAAGGTATCAATGGCCATGGTATTCATCCACCTGGTGAAACAGCGAATTGTTCTGAAGGTGTACAAAAGATGATCCCTTACGGCTATTATGATGCTGGTGATGGCGTTTACGATGAATTTACGAACAAGATTGGTCCTGCATCAAGTCTTGACACTGGAGAAACCCGAGAAGCTACAGAAGATGAAGCAGAATGGATCAAAGCGAAAGGAGCACGTGGATTTGCGAAATAATACAATGCAAAGATTAAACCATATCGGGGTTGTAGTGATGAGCTGGGGCTGGTGGGGGCTGTTCTGACAGTGATACGTTGGAGAAAGGGCCAGAGATATAGTCTGGGGTAGCATCATCCATTCGATATGAAGGTACTGCAGCAGGTTTGCTTTCTCCTTCACCACTCAAATCGCCTTCAAGCACTTTGATTAGATTATCATTGACCTACTTCAATTAGACTTTATTCGTGTAGATATCTCTCACCGTAAGGCATATTTCCAGCGTTTGTTCATCGAGTTTTCCAGCTAAACCAGCTTCAATCAGAGTGTTCATACGAGGTTGGCACTGTTGTAAGAAATCCAGTACATCTTCTGCTTCTTCGCCACCTCCTTGGCTCATGGCATTGCGATATGTATTGATCTTGTCTTCCAATGTCGCTAAATCTTGTCGTAGCTTTTGGAATTCTTGTGTTAATGCTGGTTTCACACTTGCTGCAAGTGGTTTGCTTTCTTCAAACTCACTCGTGGCATCAGGGAAGTGGACTCCATGCAATCTTAACTGCTGGTATGTATCACGAAGCACAGGGTATGTAGTGTATTCATTTGCCCATTCCTGTAGCAATTGCAAAGCTCGTGAACTCGCTTCTGGCATTCCAGAATCGTCATCTACAAGTCCAACGATCTCCTGCAAGAACAAGCGACTAGCCACGTGTTCCACGAACGATTGCACATTCTTTAGGATAGTTTCTGTAGCTAGGAACGCAAGCAAGACAGTATCCTGGCTTTGTCGTCGCCCAAGAATCTGTTGTAACACTCGACTAGTTGTTTCTGCCCTACAGCTCTTCATGAGATCTCAAACATCACATAATACGCACTCATTCGAGCCTAAAGACACTGTATCGCATAGCTCCATGATTCGTCCCCAGTCAGGGCTGCTAGCATCACCTTCACATATTGACGTCACTAACCCTCGGATCGCATCTGCGTCCATATTGATCAACTTTTGATATTACTACAGGTTATTATACTATACTTTATCTCTCATTAAAACCTGATCCTACATTGAAACTGCCAAATTTACCATTTTTAGTACAGCCAATCATCAACTTGCAAGATGATCGATGCAATAGACTCCATGAGATGCAATGTACATACCACTACATGAAGCTTGATTCAAAAGCTTTCTTCTTGGTTGTTGCTCAGGTGAATGAACAATCTCATGGTATGCCACGTGGGGAACTAATTCAGCAGATGGCTCGCGAAGAATCCAGTACGGATACCGTAATCGGCACACTGGATTCAGGGGACTGGCTGTCATTATTGAAAAAGATCGATGCAAGTCATCCGCCGCTATGTGTCCAATTCGACTCGCCAAAAGCACACGTTAGTGCTTCTTCGTCATGGAGAAAGTGAATGGAACAAGCTTAATAAGTTTACTGGTTGGTATGATGTTGCTTTGAGCGCCAAAGGCCATGAAGAAGCAAAAGCTGCTGGCACTTTGATCAAAGAAGCTGGATTTACGTTTGATGTGGCATATACATCGTACCTTAAACGTGCGATTCGTACCCTTTGGCATGTTCTTGAAGAAAGTAATCAAATGTATGTACCTGTAAACACCAATTGGCGACTTAATGAACGCCATTATGGTCTACTCACTGGCCTTGACAAGAACGAAACTGTGCAAAAGCATGGCAAAGAACAAGTTCTTGTTTGGCGTCGTAGTTATGATATCCCACCACCACAATTGACGACTGATAATGAATATTATCCTGGTCACGATCGTCGATATGCTCATTTGACTAAAAGCGATTTACCATTAAGTGAATCGTTGAAAATGACTGCTGATCGTGTCATGCCTGCTTGGAGTAATGAAATTGAACCTAGCATTCGTGCTGGTAAAAATGTTGTCATTGCTGCTCATGGAAACAGTTTACGTGCTTTGGTCATGCAACTTGATAACATTTCCGAAGATGAAATTACCGAGCTCAATATTCCAACGGGTGTACCACTTATCTATCATTTGGATGAGAATTTGAAGCCAATTCCACACAAGGATGCTATTGCTCCACTCAGTGGTTATTATTTGGGCAATCAAGATGAAATTCGTGCTCGAATCCTCGGTGTCAAGAATCAAACCAAATAAGATAGCATTGTAATTCTAGAATTCAACCCATCATGAGCATTGTTAATGATATTTTGTAGCTTCTTCCTTTGAAATTGTATACAGCTACAAACTAATCAGATCCTATTTTGAAGCTGTAAGTGAGGATGTTTATAATAGAACTACAATATTAACGCTACGTATTATACTAATAATTCTTCTTCTACTGCTTTCAAGGAGACAATTAGGTAAACTTTACTTCCATTAGCTCCACATACGTTAATCGTCCAACGTATATTGTACCATCTAAACGTTTTGATACTTTAATCAAGTAATCGCCATCTTTGTATTTGGCGCCAAATTGTCCTTGAATCATCCAATCAAATGACTTAGAAATGAGTGGTGGGAAGCCCAACAAAAATAGTTCACTTAATTTAATTATTTCTAATAATTAGATACAGTTTATGTATAAAATAATAAATTTCTTGAATAATAATATTTTTCAAATTACAAACCAATCAATCTAAAGGAAGTTTACTTGTTATCATTCACTTTTGTTTTTTTGTGCTCCAAGTCAAGTGGCTTGAGTACCAATGATATATATATATGAATGGAAGACAACGATGATAAACAGCTCCCTCTACTGAATTCTAAGATGTAGAAATGCTGCAATCCGGAATCACTATATTGCACCACTGAGTCTTCCTCAGAATGTGTTTTGTATATGTATTGCTATATGTTGCTATGATGCAAAAAACTTTACTGAGGCTTGTACCAACTAGCCGTGAAGTTAAGATATACACTATCACCCATAAAATGAGCAACTATTTCTCTATATATTTGAATGGGAATGATGTTCCAATACTTTGGTCCGTGTTCTGGATACGCGTTATCGCGATGACATTAACTCAAAGTGCTTACCCTTCTATGACTTGTATACTACTTATATATTCTGCTTCTTATCACTCCACGCTGACAATATTTTTGTTTCCCGCTGAAAAGTTGGAAACTTATTGTGATTGAATCAGTACTATTAACAGAAGCTAAAGTATTCTAGCGATTCCTACGGATGATGCAGTTAATACGTACTGCACCGTTAACGATGTCTTGCTTACATACCTTAGTCAAATGTTTATATATATCTTCATGTTTTTCATATGAGCGAATGATTATAAATCTATGCACCACTCTGAATGCATTTACCCTTTGCGAGTCTTGTTGAGACATACACCTGTGTTTATGAAGCTCATTGATATATATATATTACTTTGATAAGAATGATGATTTTCATGGATTCCCCTTCTTGAAGGCCCATGTGCCACTGAAGAAGATCCGTTAGATATCTGACTTGTTACATTTTCAAGGCTATGATTATTGTTATTTACAGACCTGTTCTGAGTTAGAATGAGGATATATAACATGCATCACCATATGAGCCTTATCTATTGTATATTTCTTAACCTTGAGTTGTAAGCCAAGGAGTAAAACTAACAACACACTGAAAACACAATGATGAAATATAAATTTCTGTGTTATCATCATGAGGCTTTCTTTGTATATATTTTGTATGGAGCGAATGATTATAATTCTATGCACCACTCTGAATGCATTTACCCTTTGCGAGTCGTGTTGAGACATACACCTGTGTTTATGAAGCTCCATTAAACATTATCTTTTGCGATGAGGATCACTATTTACAGACCTGTTCTGAAATACGATGTGGAAACAAAACATGCATCACCATCTGAGCTATCTAAGTCATAGCAATGTAGAATTTGTCTAAATATCATGTATTATGCCTTAAACCTTTCTATCTTTTGTCAATAAAAAATTGTTGGATCTTTACAGTTGTAAATCTTTTGAGGAAACTAATGGAAGAGGACATGTAAGTAAATAAGATGAATATGAACATGAAAAGGGGAATAGAGTGAAGTACCAGAATGATTGGGAAACGTTGGAGAAGGAAGAGAATGCTGTAGGTGAATGGTGCAATGAGTTTAAGCTACGTGTT
>JNBS01001093.1:2504-26127 GCA_002081575.1 Thraustotheca clavata | reverse complement strand
CACGTAGTTTTGCAATACGTAATTCTTTAGATTTACGTCGTATAACTACGTATAATGTATGCTATACGAAGATAGCTACGACACCAGCTCGCCATTGATTAAATGCTGAATTAAGACGAAATGAGATCATGAGACCGATGAAAAGATTAAACACTGTCAAGGTATCAATGAATGCTAAACTTGACTTGGTTTGCGTTGTTAAAATGTCATAAAGAAAATTGCCGATTGTAATTACTGAAGCAACCAAAGCCATGACAAAAGCTCGTTTTGGACCATGGCCACGTAATGCAGAACCTTGCAATCGCAAAAGCAATCGAAAGAAATCGTCTTGTTTGTAGTAAATCATCAAATTCTCAACTAACTTGCTTTCTCAAGTTTGAAGAAGGCAGAGGCATGCTCATATGGCATAGTCTGATCGGAAGCAGAAACAAACGATTCAAACTTTTGCTTTTTTGAATCTATCTATCATTGGAGAAGATGCAAAAGAATGACACTTTATTACTTTGAAGAAATGTACATACACGTCGTGATCAGTTTGAGAGTCACATTAGATACTCTTGAAAATCAACAAGATAACATTAGATAATTACATATTAAATTTGTTGGTGCAAACTTTGAGCAACATTAGCCCATTGTTTCAATGTTTCAAGAGCTTTTCCAGAAGATAAAGCTTTCTTGGCCATTGTATACCCATCTTTAATACTTCCAGCAAGGCCATAGACATATAAACCAGCACCAGCATTGTAAGCAATAGTATTGCCAATAGCATTTTCACAATTAATACCGCCTTCAAAGATCTTTTTAAGAATACGAGCATTGTCTTCACAATCACCACCTTCAAGATCTTGCAATGTACATCGTGGAATGCCTAATTGTTCAGGTGTAATTGTGTATCGTGTACATCCTTTGGCACGAGTAACTTCGACAACATCAGCATTTCCAATAGGATTGAGTTCATCCAAACCAGCACAATGAACAACAAGAGCATGTTCGACACCCAAACCATGAAGTACTTGACCAAAAAGCTCAAGTAAAGCAGGCGTATACACTCCAATAATTGCATATTTACAACCAGCAGGATTAATCAAAGGTCCTAACACATTAAATATTGTACGAATGCCCATAGCTCGACGAACTGGAGTCACGTGTTTCATTGCAGGATGAAAATATGGTGCAAACATAAATGCAATATTTGCATCTTTAATGCATTTTGCAATGTGTTCTGGTTGTAGCATTGGTACACCCAAAGACTCGAGGACATCAGCAGATCCTGATTTACTTGATGCAGATCGATTGCCATGTTTAGCTACATTAGCACCACATGAAGCTGCCAAGATAGCTGCTGCAGTTGATAAATTCACAGTATTAGCTCCATCGCCACCAGTTCCAACAATGTCTAAAGCCTTCGTATTCGCCTACAAATTCATAAATTCATTTGCATTTGATTCAATACATACTGGTAATTCCACACGATGGCAATATCGTAGCATGACTGTCACCAAAGCATGAGTTTCTGCTGGAGTCTCTCCTTTAGCTCGTAGCAATGCAAGAAACACTGCAATTTGTGTCGAGTCAGCTTTCCCTGTAGCAATCGTGTCCATCGCTTTTTCCATTTCTTCACATGTTAAATCTTGACCCAAAGCCAACTTCTCTAAGATGCTCTTCATATTGCTAGATGCTTAATGGTCTACCATCAAGCAAATATTCCATTGCACAATCATTGTCCAAGGAAAGATCCACGGCATGCGACAGCGGCCAAAAGAACGTTGCTCCAAAAACTTGATAAGATTTGCAAGCATTGATTGGTTGAAAAAGGTGATTTATTGCATTTTATGTAATATGATTGGATGAAAAGTATATTTTTGATTGCGAAAGCAGTAATATAATAATATCATGAAATATATTGTTAAAACTATTGTATCTTGTTATAGCTTGTCATTAAAAATATTGTTGAAACTATTGTATCTTGTTATAGCTTGTAATTAAAAATATTGTTAAACTATTGTATCTTGTTATAGCTTGTCATTGAAAACATTGTCGAAACTATTGTACCTTGTTTAAGCTTATCAAAATTATTGTTGATATATTGTGTTGTGATAATAGCTTGATGAAAAATATTGTTGAAAGTATATACTATTGCCATGAAAAATACGACGTTGAAAGGTTGAAATATTGTATTTTGTTATAGTTTGTGAATATCTAATTTTTTCAAATCGCGTAGATATTCTTCTGGAACACCTTGTTTTCGTAATTTTTGTATCGCATCCATGCGAATTTTGTCAACAACAATTGTTTCTTTGGCCATTTTCCTTACATTTGCTGCATTGTCATTAGTTTCTAATGCAGCTTTATTCTTTCGACGTGTTGCATTATCTGTAAATTGTTGATTGAATAATTCCAAGTATTTTTTATGATCATCAGCTTTACGTTCACGTTCTTGCTGAGCTTTAAAATCTTCCTATAAGATACAATTAATATATATAATAATACTGTAAATGAATACCCTATCCATGATTTGTTTGGCAACATCATCGGATTGTTTTTCTTGCATTTCAATGTGAAGTTTTTCTTCACGTTTAAACCATTCTTGTTGTTTACGTTCACGATCTATTGTTTCTGCTAATTCACGTTTCTGTCGACGTTCATCAACTTCTTTTTGCCTCATTTCCTTTTCATTTGCTTCAAATGCTTTTTTCGCTTTAAATTCATCTTGAGCTTGTTGTTTGTCTTGAGCTTTTTCTTGTTGAGCACGTAGTTTTGCAATACGTAATTCTTTAGATTTACGAATTGCTTCTTTTTCACGATGAATACGTTCTTCTTCTCGTGCTTTATCTCGCAAATATTTAGCAGCAACTTGTTCTTCATGCCGCTATATTATTCCAATGATTCATTGCTCTAAAAAATTTAGTCTACCTCTTGACGAAGCGCTTCTGCTTTCATGATTTTAATTTCTTCATTTGTAGCTGCAATGCGTTGAAGATTATTTTGTGCTTGAGTCTACACAATACATAAACAACTATCAATTACAGTCATATACTCGATGTGCTGCAGTTTTTGCTTGTTCTTCTAGTTCATATTGCTTGTACACTTGTAAAATTTTTTTAGCTTCAATTGCTTTTGCTTCTTCATCTCGAATTTTTTGTTTTTGTCGTTCTAAAATTTGTCCTAACAATCCCAATTTTCAATTTAAAGCTTGATTCCATCAACTTTACCTTCCAGCATATTTCTTGCTTCAACTCTCTTTTCACGAGCAGCACTTTCTGCTGCTTTTTTAACCAACAAATCATTCGTTCGATCTTTATCCATCAT
Organism: Thraustotheca clavata; assembly: GCA_002081575.1. Lineage (NCBI taxonomy): Eukaryota > Oomycota > Saprolegniomycetes > Saprolegniales > Achlyaceae > Thraustotheca > Thraustotheca clavata. The sequence goes on along the minus strand of JNBS01001093.1, from coordinate 22,818 downwards.
TCGTTCAATACGTTGATTATACGCTTCTTCTTGTTGTCTAGTTTGTTCTTGTTCTTCAAGTTGTTCATCACATCCTGTAGCTGCACTAGCTTTAGCAACTAAAGATTGAATAAATTTGTATGAATCCAAATGGGCATGTCGTTGAATATCATCTTTAGTTAAGACAGAATTTCTTTCTGCTTCCAACTCCATTTGTGTAGCATACTGTTCTCTTCTAGCTCGTACTTGTAATTCCTTTTCAACCATGCGATTCTTTCGTTCTTGTGCTTTAGCTCTTGATGCCATTTTCACTTGTTCTGCTTCTTTAAGTCTTAATGCCATATCCCGATCTGTCACAATCACCGATTGACTACGAATCCTCTCTAGATCACCAGCATGCACCACATTATTCTTAGCAATCTCTTTGCCAGCTTGGCTAATGTTACTTAAGCGTCCACCGACCATGTCCTTTAAGAACTGAGCGGTTGCCTATTCTTAGATCGATTTATGATACTTATTTATCAGTATCAGAGTACCTAACGTGTCAAAAGTGCACTTTGAAAAAGGTACTTTAAGTCAATGACAAATTGATCGTAAGAAAGTAATGAAATGATAAAAGATCGTAAGAAAAGAAGGCACCATTTATATATATTCAAATAATAAATAACAAAATCAAAACAACAATGTAGGTGCTAGAGAAGAAAAAAAAACTTGAAAAAAATTCAAGTCCATTTACTCTCCAGGCATCGAGTATTTGGTGCCTTCATAGAATGCTTCGTTTTGAGATTTGTCTTTATTGTCTTGACGTTCTTCATGGTTTGAATAGTACGATGAACCATGATGGTTTGTGTTGTAATTGGAAGAATAGGTAGCTTCCCATGAACCATGTTGTTGTTGTTGCGATTGCTCATTTGGATCTTGACGATAATGAAGAGCAGATTCTGATGCACTACGAAATGTACGTCCACTAGGTGCATTGGATGAACGGTGGTATTGCAAATCGGCAGTAGATTTCGCATGTGGACGGCCTTCATCACCAGGAGGACCACGCCCATTTTTCGTAACAATTGTGTCAATATTGCTAAGTAGCCAGTCAACCCACTGATCATTGCCACGAGTTGGTGGAAATGACGAGGCAGTTTGAGGGGGAGTTGGATTGTTGGGGGATGCTGTTGTACGTGGACCAAGACTCATATTCGAAAATGCACGGCTAGATTCCGTAGTAGGAGTAGCAATAGATGAAGGTAAATGTGCATTGGTAGGGGCTGAAATTGAAATACTTGGAAACAAATTGGATGGAAATGTATTGGGGTTGGATTGAGGTTGTTGTTGACTAAATGAAGTCCGAGGAACATGATGATCGGTCAAGTTGCTCAATGGCGTTAAGGACCGAGCAGGATTTGTAGCTTCATATTGTCCAGGATCAGAAAGTCGACCCGAAGCAGCATTGGTTTGATAAGTTTGTGGTTCATCTTTGGTACCAGACGATGACTTGATATTAGAATATGAAGTCACTGGTCCAGTACCTTGTTTAGGTTTAACTTTAGATTTGAGATCTTCCCCATTTGGCATATAGTTTTCTTCTTCGTTCATTGCTTTAAGTTCATCTTGTTTTTGCAACTTACGAAAGAACTTTTGAGCATGAGTTCGTGTCTGGAGCACCGTTCTTGTCCCAACAGCTTTGGAAATCTTTCGCCATCGATTCAAGACACCATGAGGGAATGCTCCAAGTCCTTGTACAAATCGATTATGTTCTTCAATCGACCATCGTCCCGAATTGAATAAAATGCTTGATGGTAAGTTTTTCGATCGTAAATGTTTTTGGGTATCATTGTTGCCAACCTCAGGAATTGATGTCGAGTTCATAATGCCATTAGCAACTTCATCGTGTGCTCGAAATGGGGACATTCCTCCAGTCGGACTTATATTCGGGTGAGGATTTCGTGCCGCCGTTGGTGTATATGAAATCGCAAAGTCAGGTTTTGCATCTTTTCGATATGCTGTTGATGGAAACGATTCCGTCGGATAACTACTACTTCTTTGCATACGATTCGCATCAGGTTTAGCATACATCCAAGTTTTATCATCTCGATATGATTCGGTTCGATTTCGTTCATAGTAGTCATTATACCCTTCATCTCCTTCTCGATGTGTAGTGTCAATAGCATGTAGTCCATGAGGGGCAAACTGACCTCCAAGGAAACCGCGCAAGGACTCTTCTCGCGTCTCCATCTCCATGTCCATAGCGTTCTGTGTCTGATAGATTAGAAGATACTACGGCTTCAAGGAACTAACTTGTCCCGACGATGCCAAATGAAGAGTGACACTTTCATACCAAATGACAATCTTTTAAAAGATGAATATTATCTCCCATTATTAAATAAATTTTAAATTTCAATTTGATGAAGATTTGTATACATAATGTAATAAAAATTCATTATGGAATGGGAATTGACCCAAGAGTTCAACGTCAAGGGCAGAGTTGGTATAAAATAGCACCTTCTTATACTTACTTAAAACACGACGTAGATCTTTGGTTTTCTGTCATGGACACGATGCAATCATGTACATATATAACACTCACCCAAGAAAGACTTCACCCAATTTCATTCACATTTCATTTCTAATCAAAAATAAAACAAATAAATTTAAAATGATGATCACATAAGTAGCTCCAAAGACATTCCTACTTGCCCTCAATCGGACAAGGAGAAGTTTATTGATATAATAACAGAATTGTAGCATTGTGTTAACGAGGATAGGAAGTTGAAGCCAATGCTCTTGTCTGATCGGGTCTCTCGATTTCCACAAAGACACGCCGAATCAGCATTTTGGTTGTCGTCTCGGATTCCAGCTGGAGAGAAACGTCAGCTTTCGAATTTTTACTATACAAACTTTAAATCATTTGCGATCGAATGGAAATTTGGGTATGATGCATGTGGTTGATTGTCACCTGCTTCTTTATCTGATCGAATTGGTACTGGGTGGCAAAGCGATCGTCTAAGAGTTTATTGATTGTGAATAAGCCACACGTTCAATTGCTTCTGACATCGACTTGTTTTCATCTTCTTTACAATATCTATACAATACAAAACTACACTTTAATCGCATTTCTAATGGTATCTCAATCATCCATACCCGACGCTTGTTTGTGACAGCATTACCACACATCTTTTAGAATGGATTTTGAGTACTATGATCGAGGCGTAACTTCATAAAAGTATCATTGTGTCTTCATCACTCTTGATAGCTCTGCCATTACAATATCACGCTTGCAATTTCAAACGAGTTTTCATTATCTTTTCAACTTATTTGCCATTTTCTTTTACGTCATTTTCTCAAAAACTCCTCATCACAATCCCATTATTACTTGTTCTCTCTATAAAACTTGATCGTTCTTGCTCATTTCCCATGCTTTTAATCTAGTCCTCACGTTATCTTGGACTATTATGGTCTACACCGTCCAAAGACACCTGCTAGAATGATTTCGCATGGGATTCTCCTCATCGTCACATGTGCAAGAAGCTCTCGCTGCTTCATTTACTCTCGATATTACTTTCCCCCTCATATCATCTTCCACAGGAAACGATGAATTGGCTTGAAAGAGGATGTGTTCGCGTTGTCCCCGCGTTTAAGCTGTCGACGGTGAATAGAACGACGGTGAGCAGCATGCTCCGTCAAGGGCATCTGTCGCATGCATCGGCTATGCAACTACTCGATGCCACAAGTTTGGCCACGGTACATTGTCATATCAAGTGATATTGATGATCATATAGGAATTGGAAGCAACAGAACGAAAGAATGCAGCATTGCTTAATGAGTTTACCAAGAATTCGAGCTCCCATGGCTTTCGTCCAAGCCTCTTGCTACCATTCTCGCAAATTGCTACATCAACGTTTGGTTCAATTTTAAGCCTGATGCCTCCAGCTACAAAACAATCGTACGCTGCAGGAGTCAAACTTGCAATTGCTGATTACTACAATGATCAAATACGTGAAATTTATGCAGAAATGAACAATGCTCCAGAAACGAACGAGTTGAAAGAGGTAGGAAATAGATTTTGGGCATGACTGAGATACTTGGAAGCTTTTCAAAGAATTACGGGATGCAGAACTTGAAGATATTGAAAGGATTTTTCCTTCGATTGAGGTACTTTGAACTATGTGAAGTAATGTGTTGAAAAAACATAGGACGCTAAAAATGACAAGATTGTCCAGTATGCACGCCAATGTACTCAGATTGTCTTGACACCATCGTACTCTCTGTAATCATACAGCAATATTCATTCATTATCTTGTTTATCCCCAAGCATTTTGGTGAGGTGTCATAATGTACACCCAGAGACAAATAATACTTAGAACGATTGCAAGGCCAAATGAGCCCACAACGTTGCCTTGATCGGTAAGACTCTTGTGGCTCCAGCCAAAATAGGTCTGTAGAGACATACGCACCATTGGGCCAAGCTGGCTAGCAGTGAATATACCAAGGAAAATTGACCCAAAGACGAGTGGTTCTCCATGGGATGTTTCGGCATTGTTGTACCCAACAAAGAATCGGACAATACTCCAGATTACTCCAAAGGATATGGCAAAGAACACAAGGATATTGGGGATTTCCATTGTAGAATTGCCACCAAGAGCACCAGTGTTGGCCCAAGCTGCTTCTTTGTCCGTGATTTTCCAATAGAATGCATCAAACACAGCAATGACATGCACAAATGCATAGGAAAACCACGTTTGCTGACTGCGCATGACATCATTGTTGTCCACAGTACGATTCATCATAGCAGAAAGAATAGTTTGAACGACAATCTTTGGGACAAGAGCCACAAGCAAACGCAAACCAGCCGTGTAAATTGGTGCATTACCAGAGTACAAAAAGTACCCTGTAATATAAAAGAAAAACAAAGCAGGGAAGGAACCGATAGGATAAATCTACCAATGTATGAGTACAAGTATTGTAGCATTGAGATTACCGTGAGATTCATAAAGAAAACCCATCGCATAAATCGATTCACCTTGCGTGGTGGAGGCAAAGCGACAGTAGGTGGAGTCCATGTTGGATCGATAAGGGACTTTTTACGACGCAAGAAAATTTGAAAGTTGCCTTTTGCCCATCGCTTACGTTGAGCTAAACTTGCAGCGACAGTCTCAGGGACAGCACCTTCAGCCAAACGAATACGATCACTTTCTTCACCTTCAAAATCTTTGCGGAAATACAAACCTTTCCAGCCCTTGTCAATCATAAGTTTACCAGTGAAAGCATCTTCAGTAAGTGAGCCATACGCAATACCACACACGGAATCAAGAGCAGAACGTCGGAAAATAGCATTGGTGCCAGCAAACGAAGCACATTCATAGCCATCCATACCAGTTTGAGCTGAATCGAAAAAGGTAGAGTTACGATGACCACAAGGATCACCAAGGCGAAGTTGCAAGCAGTCTTCAAAGTATTGAGGAGTTTGCACATATCCAACTTGATTCTTTCGTACATCATCGGTGTAATGATCATCCATAGCCAACATGATTTGGTTATTTTGAATAGTTCCAATTGAACTACGGCGTCCGTAATTGTTGTGGCAGCTCTTGCATTCTCCAGTCTTTTGATTAATGGTACCACCACACGATTGACATTGAGTGCGTTTGGCACGACTTGTTCGGGTTTGACGACGATGGACATCAGATTTTGCATGATTAGCAGCATCAAAGCACTCCTTGGAGCAATAACTAATTTGAGCTTCAGGGACACCAGCTTGGACACAAAGTGTGCATGAAATCTTTGCAATATCTGAGCAACCAGGGGCCGAGCATCGATAAGTTTTGGTAGACGATGGGGTATCAAAAAAGAACGGCAGAGTTGCTTGGACAAACATTGGGTGTGGCTTCATATCATTATCAAGGATAATAGCATATTGACCACTGGCTTTTTCATTGTACAAGACGTTGTTAATGTTACCAGCCTTTGAATGATGCACAGGAGGCTTTACACGTCCAATAAATGACACACGAGGAAGACCAGCATAGCGGTAGTCATAATCATCACGTTCTGAACCAATTGCACAATCAATACGTTCACTGACACGAGGATTTTCTGATGTTGGAAGTTTGACAGTGGTGTGAGAACGTCGCCATTCATTTACTTCCATTTCAGCAGCACGAGTGTAGCCAATACCTTGGCCATCACCATCAAGATCAAGCACCTTTTCATACATGAAATGGGCAAGTTCATAGCGAACATCACCAGCATTTTCAATTACACCTTGATTGACAATAACTTCAGGAATTGGATTGCCTTGGGAGTACTTGGTCTTAAAAGCACCATCATCACAAATGTAAACATGAAGCTTCTCTGGTGGGTAATCAAGCTTTAAGATAGCATCAAGTGTAGCCATTGTGTCTTCTGCAGGTTCAGCATAATGACACAACAAAATATCAACCGTGGGCCACTTGTCCGATGGAAATGGGGGATTGAAATCCTTGAGGTATTGGGCACCACGACGTACAGGCTTCCACATGCCAAGATAATACAAGGCACCAAGGATAATAGAGATGAATTCAGCAAAGTAAAACATGAAATATGACACCCAGTGAGCTAAAACAGGTGTACGGTAACAATTGACACCGTCCATGCCAGCTTGAGTACGATACCACGCAGGTGGATTCCACATTCCATTGAAAGGCTTTGGTCCACATCTACGTTATTACATTAGATGGTATCATGACTTGTTTTGCATACACTGGTTGATTATCTGGAGTATGAAGCTTGGAGATTTCTGCACAAGTACTATTGCGATGTAACAAATCGCAAGGTTCAATACCCAAAGGAAACCAAAGCACAATACCAGCTAATTCGACAATGGACGTAATCAAAAATAAAAAGTAAAAGATACGATAACTAGATCATGATCAGTACAAGCTATCAATCTTCAAAATCTACCTTGAACGACCTTTCATAACATATTCTCGCACATTAGGAAGTTGACGTTTAACAACATTACCACTTCCTTCAGTGATAATAATGCTTTCCAAAGCATCAAACCACATATTGAAATCCGCATCCGTTTCTGGACACAACAACCATACACGTCTTTTAGTATGAATTTCAATCCCTTTTGATGGTAAATCCAAACGTGCACTTTGTTCAAGTTTAAATGCTCCTCTTAAATCCACAGTACCAATACACAATTCAGATTTTCTCGAATTAAAGTACTTTCTTGCATCCACAGGTTCATGAAAGTAGTAAATCTTATTACCTTCCAAGCAAAAGAAGCGTCTTCTCCAACTTTTTGCCACAGGACCTAACCATAATTGTTCCCATCACCCTTACATTATTTTTGTTCGTACCTTTAAACGCACGTGTGCCTTGCTTGTGCATCCAACCAAACACAGTGATACTATTGTCATCATTCATCGCACCTTCGTCTCCTTTGCCTGCAGGCGTCGCATTTATCGCGTATTTGTCTGCGGATGCCATCCGCTTCTGTCGTCCGTGGCCAAAATGCAATTAAATATCGAGCGTCAGGCAAGAATTATTATTTACAAGCTTCGAATGCTTTTGATTGGTTACTTATTCGCCAATCCTGTCTTCCTATTACCAAATATTTTAAATCATTTGATGTTTGTATGTAAAGTGATTTTATAGAGTGACGACTGGCTAAATCGGATGGTTAAGAGGATCATCCTGTTTATTACGTCGAATGTGCGTGATGACCAGTTGGTTGACTGAAGATATGTGAACGTGTAGTACATGGAGTAAAGAGAGAGAAGTAATTAATGCTATAGTACATGAATGTGCTTTGGTATTGAGAGATTATGCGTCCAATGGATGGTAGTTGCCTGTACAGTTTGTGAAAAGGTTGGGGGATTGTGTGCTGGATTGTAAAGTTAAAGTGATGGAATGTGTGGAGAGGGAAAAGAGAAGAAGGAATATGTAGATCGATAAGATAATGAGATAAGGATGATAAACGTCGTCTTTGGAAGAGGTAGGAGGATGGGAGAGATAACCCAACGATTGTACGGCAAAAACAATGCTATCCGAGATGTTTCATCATGTCTTTTGCAACGTTCAACGTACTCATATACAATGGATCACTTTCTACTCATCGTAGATGCTTTCTTTAGATGTATCTTGTATCATTGCTCATGAGGCTAACGTGGTTCTCAGAATATCATGCAATAATAACCTTAGCAAGGGTGATCCATACACGGTTTCTAGACATATTTGCATACATAACGCTCTAGAGCAATTACAAATGGAATAATCATATATCTATAGCAATAGAATACTATCTCAATCAATATTGCTTGTATCTTGATGCAATTCATTTTGTTTAGAGAGATTATTAGATGGAAAAATGTCAATATTACCATATGCATATCAATTAGGAAATGGGCATGTTGACCACTGGGGAAGAAGAGCTACTTAAACGTTTGGAGGAAGCATGGCAGACTCATCAAGCGCCTTTGAGTACGTTAGGAGCACAATCCAAGACGTCTTTGACACTACAGAGCTACTATGCATCCCATATTCCAGAGGTATCGATTGTAGCATGTGCTAAAGTACCAGGGGAGTTCCAAGCATTCCATCAACAAGCATTGGAGTGTGTTAAAGCAAGTGGTACTGTTCTAAAGCACACAGAAGAATCGTTTGCATTGCTGGAAGAAATGGAGGAACGCCATGCATCCGTTGTCGAACTCACTGAAGCATTGTACCAGAGCTTTGAAACTTTGTTGAAAGAAGTGGATCAACTTGATGAAAAACTTAAAGCTATGGAAGCACCATTGCCTTATTTTACACGTATTACAGCATTGGCAAAAGCTATTGGAAGTCATATTGATTTATCATCGAAAGCAGATCAAAAATCAAATGTACAATTACATGTTCGACCGTATTCGTATGAAACTATTGATCCTACAACACCAGCATTTGCTCAAGCTATTCGAACCATTGATGAATGTACGCTCTATCTACAAGAACATGTACGTGGTTTAGAGTATTTCAATGTGATTTATAAAGTTTGTAGTTAGATTATAAAGATACTGCCATGTATTTGACAGCTTATCACCAATTACTTGAAAATGCTACACATTGTTTAAGAAATTATGCAATTGCTGCTCTTGAATCAGCTAAAGATCAAGTTATTACTACAAATTCCAAACGAGTATGACTTTGTGTTTGAAAATGTTTAATCATTTCTAGTCTGCTCACTTGGATGTACTTGATCCAACATCAAATTACTATATGAAATTTCATGTAGCTGCTCCTGCTTGTCAAGCCATTCGAAGACATTTGGAAGAACGCATGATTGCTACAAGGTACTCTCAATTTATTTTCACATAGAATCATTTCATTGTTCTAGTGCTGATTCCTTGATGAAAGATGTCCTTAATTGTTATGTTAATCAACGTGTTGCATTGCTCATGCCTGCAATCTCTAATTATCTCAATGCTCTCGACAATTCATCTTCTGATATCGTTCACGTGGTAGACTACATTACAATTGAGTTTTGCATTATCTTTATTCTAGCTTCGAGTGGGCTGTCAATATATCGTTCGATTATGTCAAGCTGAGCATGAACTTTTTCATTTTATGTTTGGAGCACCCCCAACTGCATCCATTTTTCTTCAAGTAGAACTGGAAGATGATGAAGAAAATGAAGAAAATGAAGATGCATTTCAGTAAAACCTTTGATCACTTTTGCTGATTTTTTACATATTTCTAGACGGCTTGTTGTACAGCTTTGTTATCCTCTCTATCAATGCATTAGACCTCGCATGATCAAACAACAAGATCTTGAAATTTTGTGTGAATCTATTGAAGTCCTTCGTAGTGAAATCATGGAGGCACAAATTCAACCACGAGGTACACTAGGTTTTTTACAAAAAAATATTTATTCCATAGCTATTGCTACCGATGTGCTTGAAGCTGCTATTGAACGCATGGTTGGTGATGCACAAGAACGCTTAATATTATGCACACAAAAGTACATTCGTGATGAAATTGAAGGATTTGTACCACAACCTACAGATCTCAATTACCCCGAAAAGCTCCAAGGTGATTGCTATCAATTAATACTATGTATTCACGAATGCTTAGCTGCTTCGGTATATGCTACTTGGTACCCTACTTTAGAACATACTCTCATGTGTTTGTCCAAAGTGTATCGTTATCTAAATGTATGATTGTCTTTGCTTCTCATGGCTTAATACTTAATGTAGATGAATATTTTTGAAGAATTGGCTCAAGAAGCTGTCAGTATTTGTACAGCATCTCTTAAGATGGCGTCCGCTGATATTACTGTTCAAAAGGTAGATAAAGTTATTTATTTCTATGCTATATTACCATACTTATAGGGCCCTTGTGATGGTGGTCTCTTTTTAATTAAACATCTTCTTACACTAAGAGAACGTATTACACCATTTGATATCCAATTTTCAATTACTGAAAAGAGCCTCGATTTTACGTCGACAACAGGTATGATAAAATAATTGCAAAAGGTAAATAACAATTCGATAGACGCTGTTGGAAATATGCTTTCTGATGCTTTTTCCTTTTCGCTTGAAAATTCTCTTTTGGGTCTTTTAACCAACGGTATTCCTTTGGTAAATACAACAACATCCGATGTAAAAAAGGTAAATCACATGAGCCCAATTCATCTCACAATTTTCTCCAGGATCTTGAGCATGAATTAAAAAGAAGTTGTACCAATTTTATCGATTATGCTCTTCAAACAATTGCAGGACCTCTTATGCTTATGCTACGTAAGGTATCTATCATACAAGTATCCTAATTAACAGTAATAATCTTTAAGGCAACATCAAGTAAACCACCAACTTTGCCACCAATTGGTACATATATCATATCAAATATCATTTCATGCAAATCTAGATCAAATCACGGCTATGCTACGAGATCTCTTGCCACAAATGCAATCTCAAGTATTGAAATTACAACAAGCTATTCACACATACTTAAATCATGCATCTACCGAAAGTATTTTGTTCCAACCTATTCAGGTACAAATTTCCAATTGTTGCAAATCATGATCCTGTTATATAGAAAGGGTTGCTTGGAGCTATGGAACATCTAAAACCTCTTTTAGAAGTGCAATTTCCTACTGCTCAACGTGTTGATTGTGATGCTCAAGTCCAAGTAGTCATGTCTTTCATTTTACAACTTTAGCTAGTGTATGTACTTGGTTAAGAGAATTCATCTTCCCATGCAATGATGGACTTGCTAATTGAAGTTGATGGCATCTGGTCATTCTCGAATTGGTAGAAGAGGGAACATGTCATGTCCGTACGCTGCATACAACACGACGTTAACAACTCAAAGCACGTATTGTGGAGATCAAGAGTATTGTATTGTTGGACGTGCATGTGATCGAATGCCTTTGGAAACCTTTGTGAACTCTTCGAGTGTGTTTCAGATGATCACACATGTAGATTTTGTTGCAGGAATTCCAAAGGAAGCTACGAGTGCTATAATGGATGGATTTGTCAACTCTGTAGGTGATTTAACTGCTGCAAATGCGACTGAATTGTACGATTTTTATTGTAATTGTCACTAATGCTGTGACAGGAGATTCGACAATAATGATGATCTTGATTTAACAAAAGCAGTTTGGCCACAAAGCCTTCGATCATTGTAAGATGGTTATCTGCATGAGAGATAATGTTTGATGTAGATCGTTGAGAAATAATAGCCTTAAAAGTTTACCTAGTGGCATTCGATATGATATGTTGGAAAATATGTAAGGCAAAATGGTGATATTACAATTTTGATCAAGCTTTGTAGTTATTTGGATCAGAATCAACTGCATAGTGTGGAGCATGTTGTATTTACTAATGTTATTAGACTGTAAATTGTGATTCATGACAGAGATTAATATATATGTAGGAGCATTAACAAAATGCCGGCATTAACTGTGTGGAATAACGTGAGTCTGTCTGGAAAGTTAAAATACTTGTAAGATCCAATTTCGTGATGAATATATTGATTGTGATTGTAGTGGATGCGATTCTTGTCGATTTACCTCTTTTAATGTTGATCAGTTAAGTTATTCCCACCTTCTTGTGTTAAGCAAAATGACACCACAGCAAAATGAAGTTGGGATCTTTGTTGAAAGTATCAATACAACTTCATCTTGCTTTAATGGATCCCTTGTGAATATTACGATGGCATCTCAAACGCTTGTACTTTGTTTGCTTGGCACTAAATCTCAAACCAATGGTTTTCCAAGTAGCATCACTACTGGGCTAATTATTGCCGCAAATTTTATTCTTGTTGTGAGTTTGTTATTGTATCGCTATTGCGTTCACAAAACAAAGAACAGGGAGTCCTTTGCTCCTTATTGTCAATTCTGGGAACATGACACAATTCAGTCAAATTTGGAAGAAAATATTAACTCTTACCTTGATGAACTCGCGCTGTGGAGAATGTCAGAGTCAGACGTCAAACTTATACATAAAATTGCTTCTGGAGGATATGGTCAAGTTTGGGCTGGTGAATTAAATGGGAAGTGTGTCGCTGTTAAATTTCTCCATCGAAGTCAACGAAGTGCAATCGACATTGCCATGTTTTTGAATGAAGTAGCTATCACTGCAAGGTTTGTACATTAGCTACTAACAGCCTTTTTACCATGAAAGTAGATTACAATGCCCCTACATTATTGCATTTCTTGGTGTTGTATGGACTTCACCACCAGATACTCGAATGCTACTGGAATACATGGATTCTGGGGATGTTCGAGAGCACCTTAGTCGTTCAAAACAACCTGACGATTTCTCATGGGAATTGAAATTAAAATGTTCTGCTAGCTTGGTTGGCGCAGTACTTTATTTACATTCGATAAATATTTTGCATCGTGATATTAAAGCCAAAAACATTTTAGTTAATACCAACATGGAATTTAAGCTTGCTGATATCGGTGTGGCAGTGGATGAGCTATCTGGAGCAGCATTTGGATTTGGCACATCACAATGGATGGCTCCTGAAGTATTAAAAGGCTTATCATACACTAGGTCAGCCGATATTTATTCAATTGGAATGGTCTTCTTTGAACTGAACACGCACTTACTTCCATTTTGCGATGGCAGTCAATTAACACGAAAGATTATCCTATCCAACTCTTCACCTTCATGTCCTGTTTGGTTTAAGGAACTAACTTTAAGTTGTCTATCGCATGACCCTGAAAAGCGACCAACAATCGATTTATTAAGCTTGACCTTGCAAGAGAAGATGAATAAGATGTGTCATGATAGTTAGTTTGGGTACAATGCCTTTATCTCGAATTAACAATTTAATGTATTGTGTAGAGTAATCCTATGATTCTATTTGGTATTTTAAAATCAAAAATTGTCAATTTTCATGATCCAACATTTGATTTGGCTACTATGGACAACTATTTCATGCTCAACACGAAATCCAATCTTAGAGTAAATCTTGACATTGACTTCATTTTCCGTCTTGAGCCAGCACTCTGTTAAACCAGCAGTCTTCATTTCACCAAGACATTGTTCGATAAGCTGTCTACCATGACCCTTACCTCTTCCAAGGTTAGTGACACCGATTGTCCAAAGGTATCCCATTTTTTCACCTGCATGTTTAACAATCCATCCTTCAGCTTCTTCATCATGGCGAACAAGCCGCCAAGTTGCTTGCACTCCAATTAAAAATGGAACAGGAACTAAACTCCAGTGAAATGCACCAACATCACCACGTTTTAGCCAGATAAGTGCTCCAGATTCATCTGGAGTCGTTAAAATACCCCCAGAGTTTTCAGCTACCATTGCGCATTTGGTGTACATAGCAGTCAATTTCTCAACACGTTCTTTGCCTTTTGTTGTGGGGAAGGCATGATCCATTAAAACATAATCAACAAATGCATTGCCAAAAATCGCACCAACTTTAGTTGCCAGAGTTGTTAAGTCCATAATTGTTTTCTTATTGTAGTAAAAAGATGAATGAGGCCATTCATATAGATATAATAATCGTAATGGTTTAGCCAGTCATCCCATTCTAGAGCTTACGAACTGTAAACTTATCTACACGTAGCATTTGGCTTGGTTTAACCAACACTTGATACAATTGATAGCTACTTTGCGAAATCGCTGAAGTAAATTCATTACAAGCATCAACGTACTTTCAAAATAAAGTTGCTATAGTAAAGACAAGTTGTCATAGGGTTAGGGTAGTGTGATTGACATGTCTACCGTATAGCGTTCGCAAACATTGATTACCATACGTAAACATAAAATTTGCTCTTTAGGAAGAACAATACAATGCAAAACAAACACCATTTATAATATTTAGAATGTTGGCATAAAAAATCAATCATAGTTTAAATCGCAACCCATTTCAAATATTGCAATATGAGCACTCAATTAATTCTTCAGGCAGGAGACATTCTTGGTGAAGCTTTTTTGGATTACCCAGTAATGGAATACGCTTTTACCAAAGTACACGGCCAAGAACGTCAAAAATTACTAGCTGCGTTGTACACAAAACTAGCTGATGTTGCTATGGAAGAGGGAAATGTTATTGTTACTGAATATAATACGGGAGCAATATGCTGGGTGCCTCGCTCGTCGTATCGAGTGATATTTAACAGAAAAATTTTGGCGATCCCATTCCTAGTTGGAATTGTTCCAACTTGGCGAATGGCTCGCCATTCTGATGAGACGGAAGAATGGATTGAAAAGCATACTGCTCAAAACTTTGGGTATATCTCGTGTGTTGGAGTACTGGCATCAGGACGCGGAAAAGGCCATTGCCGTGCACTAATTAAACAATGTCTCGATGAAATGAAGCAAAAAGGAATGACTGAGTGCTGGCTTATGACTGATAAAGAAATTAACGTGACGATTTACACAAAGCTTGGATTTCATGTCGAATTGGAGCACGTTGTAAAATGTAGTGGACTCAAAAGTTGGGCCATGAAAATTGACATTTAACTGTAGTTTAACAAAAGTAAAATTTTAAATTACCATCGGACACTTTTCCAATATCTATTCACCTGAGTAAGTTCTTAAAATGTATGATTATACATTATCAAGTCAAGGCTATAAATTTTAACCAAGATCCAGCACATTTACTTCATTGTGTAAATTTAAGATCGAAGAAAAGATAGAGTTGAGTATTATGTACCAAATGTATTCAAACTCAATCATAATAGGGTTTTTGAAAACGTGCATTCCATTGAACTGTTCGATGGTAATACACCGAGTCTCGTGGAGTGCGCAAACATTTATTTGTACGTAATCATAAGCAAATTCTCATTAAAGACTGTTCGCAAACAAGTTATCGTTTGTAAACGCGTTGTTGTGTCTTAAAGAATAACACAATACTCTAAGGACAATTATATTTATGTGATGTCGCTTTTAAACCAAGTAGCTAAACACTTTATTCATTCTTTAATTCTCTTAACAAGTTGAAAATGAGTTCTGAAGCCCCCCAAACTGCCGGCGTAATCCTCGGTGAAGCTTTTATTGACTATCCAGTGATCAATTATGCATTTCCCGATGTAATTGGCAATGATCGTCAAAGCACTTTAACAGCAATGTGGACAAAAGTGGCTGGAGTAGCCAACGAAGCTGGAAATGTATTCATTACCGAAGACCAAACTGGTGCTATCTTGTGGATTCCACGATCATCATTTAGAGCTATTTTCAATTGGAAAATATTGTCTATCCCCTTTATCATTGGAATGGGTGCTGCTTTGCGATTAATTCGTCATGAAGATGAAACAGAGTCATTTATTGAGAAGAATGCAGCAGAAACAATGGGTTATATTTCGGGTGTAGGGGTCACTCCAGCAGGCTGAGGCAGGGGTCATTGTCGTACACTTATGGAGAAATGTTTTGTTGAAATGAAGAAAAAAGGGATAACTGAATGCTGGCTCAAGACTGATAAAGAAGTCAATGTTGTCATCTACTCTAAAATTGGTTTTCACGTCGAATTGGAACACATTGCAAAGTCAAGTAGGCTCAAAAGCTGGGTTATGAAAATGGAGCTCAAGTAAACAAGATAAACAAGATTATTCTGCTAAGCATTAACACTTTTTAATGAAAATGAAAAATTGAATGTCGTTGTGTCTTTAGTAAGGTATAGATCGCGAAATAGCCATTTCCATGAAAATGAAGCTAAATTATACGAGGTAAACAAGATTATTTCTAAAGATTAGCATTCTTTAACCAAAATAAAAAATTATGTTAAGTGTGTCTTTCAGTGAGGTATAGATCGCGTGATAGCCAATTGACATGCTTTGTTTCCAGGCAGCCAATCAGAGACCATCATACAAATTTCAAATTTGAAAAAACGCGGCGATCGTATGGAGGACGAGTGCTTGTGTGACGTGGAAGTACAAGTTGCGAGTTCTTCCACGGGCCAGCGACGCTCGTCCAAGGTAGTTCGTAGAGTTGTATTACTTAAACGTGCTGGCGGAATCCAGGTTTGTGGACCAGGTTACAAAGCAGGCATTCGAACTCCAGGAGCTGAAGGTGTCTTTATCACTGTATGGCAATGAGTTAAATGGCAAATGTAGTTTATTTCAGCCAAATTCACAATGGCAAACTCACATTGATCAAGTATGATACTTTTTCTGATATGATATGAAACTGATATGCATTTGGTAGACGAGGACTTGATACTTTGACACAATACAATTTTCACAATGGACAAATGAAACAATTGATTAAAATACGTGATTTTGCATTTAAACAAGGTGCTGTGTCTAAAACACCAGTGGAAATGCAAAAACAAATTAAAAGCGTATCGACACCACCGCGAAAAGCATTAAGTGACCGAACAAATAATTTGTTGCATACACCAAGTCCATCTCCATTGAAAAACAAAAAAAGAAAGGCTGCATCACCACATAAAGTAAATATTGTTTGTGATATGTTAATCAGTGTGAATTAGGCCAGAGCATTGCATGGATCTAATACATCCAAAAGAACAAGTGCCCAGTTTACACATGAGCAAAAAGAAGTATATTTGTTTTGGGTTAAAACATTTTTGACGATTTGTTAGGTCATTGAAGCTGTGGCTAAAAGGGAAAATGTGTTCTTTACTGGACGTGCTGGAACAGGGAAATCTTTTTTGTTAAAACAACTACAGAGAAGATTGCCCAAAGATGGGCTATTTAGCACTGCAACTACGGGAATTGCAGCATATCAAATTCGTACGTGAATATTTTGCGGCTAATTAATGTGTTATTCTTATAGATGGTATGACACTTCATCACTTTGCTGGTTTAACTGCTGCATCGAATTTCAAGCTACAAGAGGTTATTGCTGCAATAGAACGCAAGAAGGACGCACTTCTTCGGTGGCAATTGGCAAAAGTTCTCATTATTGATGAAATTTCTATGCTTGACGGTCGTGTATTTGATCTACTCGAAGGCGTTGCTCGTAAAATTCGCAAAACAACGGCATATTTTGGAGGCATTCAATTAATCCTTTCAGGTGACTTTTGCCAAGTAAGCTTGATTCTCTTGAAATTTCTAAAAGCCTTTAGCTGCCACCAGTAAGTGAGGATAAACAAGCAATATTTTGTTTTGAAGCCAAGTGTTGGGATGAGTTGGTCAAATGAATAGACAATAATACTCATACTTTATGTAGTGTGATAAAAACAAAATTTTCGCTTACTCAAGTGTTTCGTCAAAAGGATGAAGAATTTATTGAAATATTGAATGCCATTCGTGAAGGAAATCAGACACAAGTATGTATCCATGTAAATAATCATACTCATTCCTATAGACTATGCTTTCCAAATTAAATAAACAAGTTATTCAAGTAAACGACGATGCTACTCAAGCTGCAGAACTCGACTCAATCCATATATTTACTCACAATATAGATGTACTCCAAGTAAGCAACTCATATCATTCAAGTCTTAATTTATAATATTTAGATGAATCAAAAACACTTACATGCTCTAAGTGGTGTTGCCCATGAATACACAGCTAAAGACCGGTATATTAAACTTATTGCATTTATCTTAATATTTAAATCTAGTGGTGCTCGTGATTACCTAACAGGTTTTCCTGTTCCATCTCGTGTTATCTTAAAAAGTATATATTTTCTCAAGCTACTTTTGATTTCAAAATTATTGAATAGAAGATGCTAAAGTAATGCTCACAAAAACTCTCTCTGTTACAAATGGCCTTGTGAATGGTTCTCGTGGAATTGTACGTTCATCTTAATCATTCCATTTAAACTTTACTTTTGTAAGGTTCTGGGTTTCACTCCTGATGCCAAGCTTCCAATTGTACGATTTACAAATGGAATTTCCCAAGTAATTGGACTGGAAGAATTCAATGTTATGGCTAATGATACAATCATGGCAAGTCGTCACCAAGTATATGTATTATTTCCAATTATATTTATTATGCGTTAGATTCCATTAACTCTTGCTTATGGTATAAGTATTCATAAAAGTCAAGGTTTAACATTTGATCGTGCAACACTTCATCTTTCCAAAGTGTTTGAATATGGTCAAGCTTATGTAGCATTATCACGACTCTCTTGTATTGAAGGAAAGATATATTTCTATGTCAATTTCAATAATTATTTTTGTTTATAGGATTACGTTTGGCTACGTCATTACAAGATAATGCAATTCGCGTTCATCCTCAACTCGTTTTTCTATAGAATTTCATTTGATTATGGCGCTGTTGAAAATGGAAAAAATAGTTTCGAATTTGCTTAATTTGCTCAATTGACTGTTAAAGATAATAAAATATATGAAGAATGAAAGGATTAATACCACACATTTTTTTGTACGCAGTGACCAAAGATACGATTGATTACATGAGCAGTCAGGAAGATGACCGTGAAGAATCTGACGTTGGGTTTCAGGCATATCGAGAGAAATACAATGAGACGATAGCAACTCCCAATGGCCCTTTGCTGCGAGTGGTAAAATATGTTTAAAGGAAACTTAAGTTGATGTATCTCGAGTAGATTCAACCGCCGATGGATGGTGTCTTGGAATCAAAGCGAACAGAATTGATTGAGAATGCAGAAGAAAACTTAGACCAGGATATGGATGAACTTAAAGATGCAACACATTTACGCAATGTGGAAATTCAAAGACAATTTGTATACACTTTTGTGTGAGATAGTTGAAATTTATTAACTGTTAGGATGCAATTTTGACACGAGGACACCAATTTGAAGTGAAATTAGCTGAGGAAGGAAGACAACGTGATGAATCAATTGCACAATTACGGGTATTTGGAGTATACAAGTGTTTGGTGATTATATATTTATATAGGATAAGTTTTCGTCTGCTTTTGATCAAGCATATCAAGCTATGGAAACAAAAACAAAAGCTGCATTTGATCAAAGTTTGAATGGAAATATTGTTGAAAAAGAAGAATGGCAAAACAATGTACAAGTGCTTTTTAATGAATTTATTCAAGTTACTGTCCCAAATATTATTGAAGCATTACAAGGAACTATAACTCGACGACTTGAAAAATCCCATGAAACTTTTGATATTGACAATACAAAATTACTCAAACGTGAAAAGAAAATGACAAATCAAGTAGATCGATATCATACCTACCTTCGAAATCTCTTTCTATTAGGTTGAAACTCATGAAAGAAAGACTGCTCAAGCGTTTGTGGATGAAAAAGATCGTCGTGTTTCAACTTTTATAGCTCTTCAAGAAGCTATTCATGCCACAATGCGATCCGATGATCGTCAGGTACTTTATCTGTAAAAAATTATCTATTGTTATCATCATAAATAGACTGAACGTAAACAAAATTCCCATATTCAAACAATCGTCGCTCTCTACAATCAATACTTGGAAGAAAAAGAAATGCGTGAAGCTGAAGATGCTGAATTGTTGGAAAAAGTATCAAGTGCAATGGAACGCCTGCATTCGAGCATCCTTGACACCTTTGGAGAAGAAAAATAGCTAAGACAATAATCCAATGTTTGCATAAATCGGAGTTCCAGAATGGAAGAGTTTCGATATTGATACAACAACGTCGTTGTCTTATCAACACACATATTCTATCCAAATCTTCTCTTCCGACCAACTCGATTTTAAATGTAGGACATTTAGTTGGTAGCGGCCTTCTTCGAGATAGCCTTCGTGCCTTCACGGAATCCGTTCTTGAACTTGCGAGGGACAGTCTTCAAGTAGCGCATACGTCCAGTGCCAGTGGTGCGGCGACGAAGGGCCTTAGCAGACCAGTTGTACTTGCGCATTTTAGCAGCAGGGTAACCACACGAACCACAAGTGCTCTTTTGGATGTGGTACGACGACTTACCACAGCGTCTGCAGATCGTGTGGGTCTTGTTGTGGCGTTTACCGTAA